>JAABOM020067199.1:0-39500 GCA_011800125.2 Solanum clarkiae | reverse complement strand
TCCCACATTGGTTAAGAGAAACATCATACTCTTTCTTCTAGCCTATATAAAGGGCTTCACTTGTACAATGTAAAATGGACTTAGAAATATATCTCTTATATTCTCTTTATATGTTTCAACAAAAGTCTACTCAAAAATATCAAGGTATATTGTCTCCTTCTTCGACTGATAAATCCAACCAAATTACTATATTGTCAATTCAAAGGAGAGAAATGTGTTTGGATACAATGTTGATTCAGGCATATTTACCTCTTACAGACTTGTTAAAGAAGGTGGTATTGATTATCAAACCCGTTCCGTTCTCAAACCATAGGTATTCCATTGGTTAAAAGGACTTCCCTTGAGAATGAGTCATTTCCTGTTATGATGATCCTGAGGCCATTGGCTCTGTGATCGAGGTTCCTGAGCAGCAAGGGAGAATGGGTACAGCCCCACTAGCGGCCCGCGTTTCCGACCCGAAAGGAATGGAAAATGAAAGAAGAATCTGTGTGCACTATCTATGGAGTGGAGTAACTATCCTTAATCTCCTCTTCCCTATCTCCCTGGGTGGCATCATCGTATGCTCCACTTTTGTTGCCCTGGTTTATATCTCGGAGTACTCCTATAAATTAAACACCAAACTAATCAAAGATACCGAGAACAAAAGATATGTTGCTAAAAAGAATTTTGATTAATTCATTCCGCAACCTTAAACTCAAATAATAAATACAGAACAAAATCATTTTAATTTTCTTGTTCCTGAAAATATTTTATAGTTTAGACGTCATAGAGAGTTGAGAATTCGAAGTTTTTTTTAATTCTTTGAATTTGGATGGTGTCAATAGAAATTCAGTATTTTGCAACAAAACCAATGTAAAAAATTGGAGCCAATTTTTGGATGAAAGAAAACCCTTTTATAAAGAGAAAAATGAATTAATTAAATTTAAGTTCTTTCTTTGGCCTAATTATCGATTAAAGGATTGAGCTTGTATGAATCGTTATTGGTTTGATACCAATAATGGTAGTTGTTTCAATATCTTAACAATACATATGTATCCACGATTGAAAATTAATTGATAGTATTATATACCCTGTCTCGTATAAAGTATATAAAAGAAAACAAAAGCACACATGCCTTGTTTTACATCTCATTCGAATCTAATTCGAGTAGATGATAATAAATCAATATAATAATGTATCGATTAGATCTAAAAATGAATCAATAGAATCTTTTTTATTTTAGGATTTTAGGTTTCAATTGTTCGCTTTTGTGAATGAAAAAACGTACCTATCACCTTTTTGCATTCCAATCTAAATCAAATTTAAAATTTGATTAATTTATTGGAATTGATAAAATTAGAGGCCCACTATTAGAGGTCAACATTTTCCAAGAGCTACTCATATCATGTTTCTATATTTCTTATACGTTATATAATATATAATTATTTCAAGTATTTCATGGGATTAGAGTTAGCACCTGTTGAGTTGATTAGATGGGGTATCGACTCATGCAGTCCTTATATATAGTCTTTAGTCTCTAAATTATGCCACCATAGGATACAGTTCCCTTTCTCATTAGTGGATCCATCTAGTTATTTCACCTACTCGAGGGGGTTTCATGCCTTGAATTAAACATGTTTGGTTCACTTTGTCAAGTCGACCACACCTAGCTGGGGGTGTCATGCCCGTTCACCTATGCCGAGAGGGTGTCATGCCTTGGATTCCATGTTAGAGCAACTTGGTCTATATGAGTTAAGGCACATATGTATGTTATGTATCTTGCAAGTTGATTCTTCTACAAGCGTGTTTGTTTAAAGCATTGATCATACATGACATATTGAGATTTTATCTATTGTTTATATCTTATGCATTTTTGGTACATTGTCCTATATTTTGTTGCATTACATCCTGCATACTTAGTATATTCAAATATACTAATGCATACTTTATGCCTACATGATATCACCAAGTAGGGATCGGAGCTACATTTGATTATCATCCTCCTTCACATGGCTAGTTCGATCTTTTGAAGCAAGCTTTGGTGAGTCCTCAACTCCAAGGACAATATCTACTTATTTCATGCTTTGTTAAGACTCTTTCTCTATGTTGAATACTTATGACTATGAGGGTGAGCCCGGAGAGTGTCTTGGCCCCTGCTCCATTCCATGCTAGAGGTGTTGTTGGATAATATGATGTACTTATTCTATGATCTTGACTCTTTATGTTTTTCTGTAAATCAAGATTTTCCTTAGTCTCGCTCCCCTTTCTATTATATATCTTGTAGATTTTTTACTCTGCTTTCGCGATCAAGGATGTGTGATTGATATACTAAGAGGCTTGTTTGGGTCCCTTCGGGTTCTCATTCATCGTGTCATGTCTAGACCCTAGGTTTAGGTCATGACAAATTTGGTATCAAAGACCTAGGTTGTTAATGGTCATCGAAATCCAACATACCACGTTGATTAGAGTCTTGTTCATGGTTGTAAAGTGCGCCACAACTATGAGTAAGATGCTATGAGGCCTTTTAAGAAATGTTTCCCTTCTTCATGGTCTATGTGATTCTATAGAATTTAAGGTAAGGCTTTTTCCCTAACAAATGTTCTTTTCTGTTCTAGATCACGTTGATTCCAAGAAGAAGAAAAGCTCGTACACCCGAGGAGCAACTCGCTCCTCCTGCTCTTCAAGCTCCTCAAGAAGGATGGGTAGGCCAAGATGAATTCCGAGATACTATTGCCAAGTTGGCTCATGCTATGACCAACCAAATCAACCAAGGGGCCCAATCCCCTCATGCTTCTACTTCGGACTCAAGGGTGAGGGATTTTGCAGGAATGAATCCATCGGAGTTTTATGGGTCCAAGGTGGGTGAGGATCCCCAAGAATTCATCGATGAGGTGTATAAGGTGTTTTCCATTGTGGAGGTTAATTTGGAGGAAAAAGCAGAGTTAGCAGCCTACAAACTCAAAGGGATAGCTCAAATTTGGTTCACTCAATGGAAAATAGAGAAGGGGAATGATGAAGCTATCCCTTAGGAAGAGTTCAAAGCAACATTCCTTTACTAGTTTTTTCTTACTGAGTGAAGGGAGGCGAAGATGGTGGAATTTATGAATCTTAAGCAAGGGTCTATGAGTGTGAAGGAATATTCACTGAAGTTCAATAAGCTTTCCAAGTATGCTCCATAATTTGTTACGGAGTTTAGGTCAAGGATGAACAAATTTGTGTCGGGTGTATTCGAATTGGTTAATGAGGAGTGTCGTACTGCCATGCTAGTAGGGGACATGGATTTTTCTCGACTCATGGCATATGCTGAGAAACTAGAGGGGGAAAATCTTGGAAACAGAAGGGTTGGTGAGTCCAAGTGGGCTTGATTTGAAGGTAGTTTTAAAGGTTGTAAGGGTGCTCGGTTTCCTCAAGGCCATAAGTTCCAAGGCCAAGGGTCATCCAAGGCTTCCTACAAGAGGTTTGCCAATGATAGGGTGCCTGATCAAAGATTCCAAGGTGGTAATGAAGGAATGACAAATACTAGGTTCCCAAGGTTTGATAAGAACCATAGTGGTCCATGTTTGAGAAATTCAAATGCTTGCTTTGATTGTGGTGAAGTTGGCCACAAGGTTATTGATTTTCCACATGCTCAACCCAAAAGTATGGATGGTTGTCCTCAAGGCCAAGGTGCTAATGCAGGCCAACGAGGAAGGGAGGTTATCAAGGAGATGTTCCAAGGCAAAGTAGATTTTATTCTCTTCAAGAGAGACAAGGAGTTGATAAGGTGCCCGATATTATTACCGATATGTTAAAGGTTTATGATTTTGATGTATATGTATTAGTAGACCCAGGTGCCACTCTTTCTTTTATTACTCCTTTTTTGCAAAAAGCTTCATGTTAGTCCTGAATTATTGTGTGAGCCTTATGAAGAGTCTACCCTCAATGGTGACTCCATTGTTACTAAAAGTGTCTATAGAAATTGTCCATTATTCATTTTGCATAAAGTCTTGCCTTCTGATTTTGTTGAATTAGACATGGTGGATTTTGATGTCATTCTTGGGATGGATTGATTCCATGCATATTATGCTTCTATTGATTGTAGAACCCATAGGGTTGAATTTCAATTCCCTAATGAGCCCATTCTTAAGAGGGAAAGTCGTAATGTGGTGGTCAAGGGTAGATTCATTTTTTGTCTTAAAGCCCAAAAGTTGATTTCTGAGGGTTGTCTTTATCATATTGTGAAGGTTAGGGATATTGAGTCTAAGTCCTTCCTATTGAGTTAGTTCTTGTAGTTAATGAGTTTCTTGATGTCTTCGCTGCTGAGGTCCTGGTGTTCCTCCTGAAAGGGAAACAGATTTTGGTATAGACCTCCTTCTTGATACTCAACCCATTTCTATTTCCCCTTATCGCATAACCCCGACGAAGTTGAAGGAGTTGAAGGAGCAATCGAGGGATTTGTTCGAGAAGGGTTTCATAAGGCCCAGTAAATTACCTTGGGGTGCACTGGTGTTGTTTGTGAAGAAAAAAGATGGTTCTCTTAGAATGTGCATTGATTACCGGCAACTTAATAGGGTCACGATAAAGAACAAGTATCCTCTACCAAGGATAGAAGACTTTTTTAATCAACTTCAAGGTGCTAGACACTTTTCTAAGATTGATCTTCGTTCCAGTTACCACCAAGTCAAGGTGAGGGAGTGTGATATTCTCAAGATGGCTTTTCAGAATAGATATGGCATTTTGAATTTGTGGTTATCTCTTTTGGGTTGACCAATGCACTGGATATATTTATGGATCTTATGAATATAGTTTTAAGCCCTACCTTGACTTGCTTGTGGTGATTTTTATAGATGATATCTTGATTTATTCCCATAGTGAGGAGGGGCATGTGAATCACTTGAAGGTGGTGCTGCAAATCTTAAGGAAGGAGGGGTTGTATGCTAAATATGAAAAATGTGAGTTTTGGTTGAAAAAGATTGCATTTTTGGGACATGTCGTGTCGGGTGATGGTATTAAGGTGGATTCTAACAAGACGGAGGATTAGAAATTGTCCTAGACCTCTGACTCCATCAGGCGTTAGAAGTTTCTTGTGTTTGGTGGGTTATTACCAAAGGTTTGTAAATGGCTTTTCTTCAATTGCTTCCCCTATAACTAAGTTGACCTAAAAGAAGGCAAAGTTTTTCTGGACCGATGAGTGTGAAAAGAGTTTTCAAACCTTGAAAGATAAGCTTGTCTCCGCCCCTATCTTGTCTCTACTGGAAGGGTAAGAGGGGTTTGTGATTTATTATGATGCTTCTAGAATCGATTTCGGGTGTGTGTTGATAGAAATTGGTAAATGATAGCTTATGCCTCTAGACAACTGAAAGTGCGTGAGAAGAATTATTCCACCCATGATCTTGAGTTTGCGGCCGGTGTGTTTGCTCTGAAAATTTAGCATCATTACTTGTATGGTGTTCATGTTGATCTTTTATCAATCACATGAGCCTCCAATATGTGTTCACCCAAAAAGATCTTAACTTGAGACAAAGGAGGTGGTTAAAACTTCTTAAGGATTATAACATGAGTGTGCATTATCATCCCGGTAAAGCTAATGTTGTGGCTGATGCTCTAAGTAGAGTGTCCATGGGGTGTTTGGCTCATATTGATGATGGTTGCAAGGGGGTGGCTAGAGATGTTCACCGGTTGGCTAGGTTGGGAGTTAGGTTTAATGTAGTGGAAAATAGTGGTGTAGTGGTTATTGATGATTCTAAATCATCCTTGATTGAGGAGGTATAGTCAAAACAAGATGTTAACGCTGCCTTGCTAGAGTTGAAGACCTTGGCAACGGAAGGTAAAGTGGATGTTTTCTCCCGAGGGGGAGATGGTGCCCTTAGGTACCATGGTAGATTGTGTGTGCCTAATGTTGATGATTTGAGGAAGTTGATTTTAGAGGAGGCTCATAATTCATCCTATTCTATGCACCCTGGTTCCACAAAGATGTATAGAGATTTGAGGGAGTTGTATTGGTGGGGTGGTATGAAGAGAGATATTGCCAAATTCATATCCAGATGTCACAGTTGCCAAATAAGTGAAAGCCAAACATTAGGTCGAGTGGCCTAGCCCAAGACATAGAGATTCCTACTTGGAAGATATAAGAGGTTAACCTTGATTTTGTGATTGGGTTGCCTAAGACTACGAAACACTTTGACTTTATTTGGGTTGTGGTTGATAGAATGACAAAGTTGGCTCACAACCTACTGGTTAAGAACACTTATGGTGCCAAAAATTATGTTGAATTGTATATTCTTGAGTTGGTAATATTGCATGGGGTTCCTTTGTCTATCATTCCGGATCGTGGTTCTCAATTCTTCACATTTTTGGAGGTCCTTCTAAAGGGGTCTTGGTACCAAGGTTAAGCTTAGCACGACTTTTCATCCTCAAATGGATAGCCAAGCTGATAGAACTATCCAAACTCTTGAGGATATTCTTAAGGCTTGTATTTTGGAGTTTAAGGGTAGTTGGGATGAACATCTTCTACTTATTGAGTTTGTTTACAACAATAGCTACCACTAAAGTATCTACATGGCTCCCGTTGAAGATCTTTATAGTAGATGTTGTAAATCCCTCATTGTATGGTTTGAAGCGGGGTATATGGCTTTGCTGGGTTCGGATTTGGTCATGGAGGCCTTGGAGAAGGTGAGGTTGATAAGGGAGAGATCGACTATAGCCCAAAGTAGACAAAAGTCATATTCCGATGTGAGAAGGAGAGATCTCAAATTTAAGGTTGGTATTGGGCTTACTTGGATGTCTCACCCATGAAGGGTGTGGTCTGATTTGGCAAGAAAGTTAAATTGAGCCCAAGGTTTGTGGGGCCTCACAAGATTTTGAGAAGAGTCGGGAAGCTTGAGTATGAACTAGGGGTTGCCTATGGAAATGAGTATGGTTCATCCGGTCTTCCATATGTCTATGTTGACGAGATGTGTTGGTGACCCAACTGCTATAGTGTCTTTAGAGGTTGTGGGTGTTGTAAAAGATAAATTGACCTATGAGGAGGTCCCTATGGAGATGTTGGATAGGCAAGTGAAGAGGCTAAGAAATAAAGATGTAGCTTTCGTCATGGTTCATTGAACGAACCAACAAGTTGAAAGCGCCACATGGGAAGCCAAAGTGGACATGAGAAAGAGATATCCATATCTCTTCCACTCTACTCAAGCTGAAGGTAATAATTAAACCCCATCTCTGATTTGAAGTCCTAAGTTTCAACCCTCTATGATGTTGCATATATTCATGTTTATGATAACAAGTTTATGGTGATTTTCGAATTCGTGGTGAGATTTACAAAATGATGTTTAAGTGTAATTATTGCATTCATATCGGGCTGAAATATTCATGATTACTTATCTTATACATGTTCCTTTGACATTCGAGGTATGATGTTCCCAAGGGGGAGATATTGAAACGCCCCAAAATGTACTTCGAAAATGCCCATTATCATAATTTCAATGTATCTCAAAATTCGTGCATGATACCGAAAATCTGACTTCATATTCTTGATCAGAGGGAAACATTGAGTGGGGAATAGGTATAACTCGAATTTTAGAAGACTCGTAACGAAAAATGATTTTCGTCAACTTTTTGTAAACCAGTAAGGGCTCGCAATGGCTCCACGACGCGGACCCATCCCAGACCAGTGTTAGCACTTTTGTAATTTTCTAATTTGTCATAAGGGCATTGGAGTCATGGACCCATTCCCACTTAAACATGAAACCACCCATACTTACCCATTTTTCAACTCTATATCACTCAAAACTCTCTCTAAAACCTCTCCAACACATCATCAAAATCCCCCCATGCAAATCCAAGGATTTTAAGCTCACATTGGATCTCAAGAACTCAATCCAAGCTTCAAGTCTCCTTCACATTTACATCATGGAATCCCCAAGTTTAGGTATGTGGGTTTTATCGATTAGATCCTTTCACATGGAGTCCAACCTTCCTATTATATGAAAATTGCATGATTCGGAATTGTATTACTTATGGGTATCTTTTATTGTGATATATAAGCATGATTTATGTTGGGGTTGTACCTAGTATTGTGGATTACGTATGAATATCTATTTTAAGCTTATATTTTGATTTGATCTTTGTCTATTGATATTATGCATTATTCAAGCTATTAAAGCTATGAACTATTGTGAAGTTTTGATGTGAAATTCATGATACCCAATTTGAGGTTTTACAACAATATTGGTAATTTTATTTTGAATTGATTTACTTAGTTAGTTATGCTCTTGAGTTGCATGAATTTGAATAAGTGTCATGTGCCCACCAAATGTTTGATAAAATGTCATGCCAAGAATTCTCAAGTTATTGACACAATTTACAAGTCAAATGTCTTCATGATGATTAAGGGCTTTCGAGCATGTTTTAGACTTATGAAAATATCTATGATTTATAAGTATCAAGTTATGCCCTGTTTCAAGACTTCTACCTCTTGTGAGTCATTCATGTTTAAGCAAGGGATTCATGTATGGTTGTTTACTCTCATGTTTAAGTTACGCTCACCATTAGAGGTCAACATGTTTCAAGAGCTACTCATATCATGTTTTCGTATTTCTTACTCATTATATAGCATATGATTATTTCAAGTATTCAATGGGATTAGACTTAGCACTGATTGAGTACTTTAGAGGGGGGCTCGACTCATCAGGACCGTATACAAAGTATTTAGTCTCTAAACTATGTGTCACCATAGAATACTTTTCCTTTACTCACTAGTGGATGCATCTAGTTGTTTCACCTACTCGAGGGGGTGTCATGCCTCGAATTAAACTTGTTTGGTTCACTTTGGCAAGTCGACCACACCTAGCCGGGGGGTATCATTCTTTTCCACCTAAGCCGAAGGGGTTTCATGGCTTGGATTCTAAGTTGTAGATACATGGTCTACGTTGGTTAAGGTCTCCTCCCACATATGTATGTTATGTATCTTGCAAGTTGATTGTTCTGTAAGCATGTTTATTTTTAGAATTGATCATACATGATATATTGAGATTTTATCTATTGTCTATATCTTATGCATTTTTAGTACATTGACCTATATTTTGTTGCATTACATCATGTATACTTAGTACATTCAAACAAACTAATACACACTTTATGCCTACATGATATCACTATGTAGGGACCGGAGCTACATTTGATCATTCTCGTCCTCCACGTGGCTAGTTCGATCTTTTGAAGCAAGCTTTGGTGAGTCCTCAACTCCAAGGACAATATCTAATTACTTCATGCTATGTTAAGACTCTTTCTCTTTGTTGAATACTTATGACGATGAGGGTGAGCCCCTAGAGTGTCTTGGCCCCCGCTCCATTCCATGCTAGAGGTGTTGTCGGATAATATGATGTACTTATGCTATGAGCTTGACTCTTTATGTTTTTTATTAATATCAAGATTTCCCTTACTCCTGCTCCCCTTTCTATTATATCTCTTGTTGATTGTTTACGTCGCTTCCGCCACAAAGGATGTATGATTGACATACTAAAAGGCTTGTTTGGGTCCCTTTGGGTTCCTATTCATTGTATCATGTCTAGGCCCTAGGCTTGGGTGGTGACAAATGGTAAAGTAGAGGTTTTCTCCCAAGAGGGAGATGGTACCCTTAGGTTTCAAGGTAGGTTGTGAGTGCCTAATGTTGATGACTTGAGGGAGTTGATTTTCAAAGAGACTCATAATTCATCCTATTCTATTCACTCCGGATCTACAAAAATGTATAGAGACTTGAGACAGGTGGATTGATGGGGTGGTGTGAAGATAGATATTGCCAAATTTTTAGCCGATTGTCACAATTTCCAACAAGTGAAAGCCAAACATCAAAGGCCAGTGGTCTATCCCAAGACATAGAAATTCCTACTTGGAAGTGGGAAGAGATCAACATGGATTTTGTGATTTGTTTGACTAAGACTAGGAAACACTTTGATTCGATATAGGTTGTTGTTGATAGGATGACAAAGTGGGATCACTTTCTACTGGTTAAGACAACTTATGGTGCCGAAGATTATGCAAAGTAATATATTCATGAGTTGATTAGATTGTAGGGGTGCCCTCGTCTATTATTTTAAATCGTGGTGCTCAATTTACTTCACATTTTGGAGATCCTTCCTAAAGGGTCTTGGTACCAAGATCATGCTTAGCATGGATTTTTATCCTCAAATGGATGTCCAAGCCAAAGGGATTATCCAAACTCTTGAGGATATGATTAGGGCTTGTGTTTTTGAGTTTAAAGGTAGTTGGCATGAACACATTCCACTTATAGAGTTTGCTTACAACAACAGTTACCACTCTAGTATTGGAATGGCTCCCTTTGAAGCTCTCTGTGATAGGCATTGTAGATCCCCGAATGGGTGGTTTGATGTGGGGGAAATGGCTTTGTTAGGCCCGGATATGGTTAGAGAAGCTTTGGTGAAGGTGAGATTGAAAATAGAAAGTTTGAGGATGGCTCAAAGTAGACGAAAGTCCTGCTTCGATGTGAGAAGAAGAGATCTTGACTTTAAGGTTAGTGATTGGGTTTACTTGAAGGTCTCACCCATGAAGGGTGTGGTCTGGTTTGGCGAGAAAGGTAAATTGAGCCCAAGGTTTGTGGGTCCTTATAGAATTTTGAGGAGAGTTTGTAATGTTGCACATGAATTGGAGTTACCTATGGATATGAATATAGTTCATCCAGTCTTCCTTGTGTCTATGTTGAGGAGATGTGTTGGTGACCCAAGTGATATAGTGCCCTTAGAAGGTGTTGGTATTGTGGAAGATAATTTGACCTATAAGGATTTTCTAGTTGAAATATTGGATAGACAAGTAAAAATGTTGAGAAACAAAGATGCAGCATCTGTCAAGGTCCTTTGGAGGAATCAACAAGTTGAAAGTGCCACATGGGAAGCCGAGGCGGACATGAAAAAGCTATATTCATGCCTCTTCCACTGTACTTAAGCCAAAGGTAATAAATTGTGTGCTATCCATGATTTCAAGTCTGAAGATTCATCCCTCATGATATTTTTGCATGCATTCATGTTCATGGTAGCAAGTTTATAGTGATTTTTGATATTCATGTTGTGATTTTTTGAAAATGATGTTTAAGTGCATTTATTGCAGTCATGTTAGGCTGAAAACTTCATAATTACTTCTCTTACGCATGTTCATTTGACATTCAGGGATGGATATTCCCAAGGGGGAGATATTGAAATGCCTTTCATGTGCTTCAAAATGCCCCATAATCATAATTTTTATATATCTCAAAATCCGTGCATGATTTAAAAAATCTGACTTCATATTCTTGATTAGGGGACAAAATTGAGTGAGAAATGGGTAGAACCTAGATTTTGGAAGACCCGTTGCAAAAAATAAATTTTTCTATTTTTTTTATTCTAGTGTCTGTCCGCACCTGAGTCGCAGACTAGTGTAATGGTGCCTGCATAATGGGTCAGGTTGCGCTAGGTGTGCGGATCAGTGCATTTTGTGCCCTGTTTTGCCAACTTAGTGTAAGGGCATGATCATAACCAAATGCCCATTTAAACGTGAAATCATTCATACTTAGCCATATTTCAACTCTATAACTCACAAAACCCTCTCTAAAAACCTCTCCAAGACTTCATCAAATCTCTTATTCAAATTCAAGGGTTTCAGGCTCAATTTTGGAACTCAAGAACCCATCTCAACCTTCAAGTTTCCCTCAACTCAATTTCAAGAAAATCAAAGTTTGAGGTATGTGGGTCTTCATCCGCAGGTCCTTTCACCCATGGAGCCTAAACTTCTCTTTTTATGAAAATTGTACGATTTCAAGTTGTATTACTTATGAGTATCTTTTATTATGAAATATGAACATGAATTATGTTGGGGTTTTACCAAGTATTGATTGATTATGCATGAATATCTACTTTAAACGTGTTCCATAAATTGATTTATGTCTATTAAAACTATGCATGATTTGAGCTATGAAAACTATGAATTATGATGAACTTTTGATGTGGATTTCATGATACCCAAATTAGGAGTTTTATTACAAAGTTGGTGGATTGATTTTGAATTGATTTTACTCTTCTTTTTTACTCTTGAGTTGCATGATTTTCTACAAGTATCATGAACCCACCATGTATTTGATGAAATTACATGACAAGAGTTATCAAGTTATTGATGAACTATTACATGATTTATAAGTCAAGTGACTTCATGATGATTAAGGTCTTTCAAGCATGTATTAATTTCATGAAAAGTATCCGTGATTTTACAAGCATGAAGTTAAGCCCTATTTCAAGATTTTAACCTCTTGTGAGCTATTCATGTCATGGCAAGGGATCATATATGATTATTATTTTCTCTTATGTTCAAGTTAGGCTTACTAATAGAGGTCAAGCATGTGAAAGAGCTACTCATGTCATATTATCATGACTCTTACAAGTACTCATGATAGTATTAAAGTTATGACTGTTTCAAGTATTCTGTGAGATTAGACTTAGCACCGATTGAGGCTTAAGATAGGGGCTCAACTCAAGGGGTTCTTATATAAAGTCTTTAGTCTATAAACTAGGTACCATCATGGGATTATTATATTTCCCTTGTTGTACTAGTGGATCCATCTAGTTTCATGTTTATTATATTTGGTTTGCCTTGGCAAGTAGACCACACTTCGTCGGGGGGTGTCTTGCCCGGTCACTTGTACCGAGGGGATGTCATGCCTTGGATTTGTAGTTGCTTGGTCTATATCGGTTAAGGTCTCCTCCCACATATGTATAATATCATGTGCAAGTAGAATGTTTTACATACAAGTTTTATTACAAGCATTGACTATGCAAATGATATTAAGATTGTATCCATTGATTATATCTTATGCATTTTGAATATATGGGCTTATGTATTTGTTGAGTTGTACCCCACCTACTTAGTACATTCAAATGTACTAATGCATACTATATGCTTATATGATATCACCATGTAGGAACCGGAGCTCCTTTTGATCATCCTCCTCCACGTGGCTAGCTTGATCCTTCGGAGAAAACTTTGGTGAGTCCTCAATTCCAAGGACGATATCTACTTATTTCATGCTATGTTGCAAATTTATTCCTTATGTTGAATACTTGTTATTATGAGGGTGAATTCGGAGAATGTTTTGGCCCTCGCTCCATTCTAAAGTAGAGGTGTTGTTGGATACTATGTTTGTATATACTATGAGCTGGACTCTTTACGCTTTTATGATTATCAAAGGCTTCCCTTAGTCCCGTTTTCCCCTCTTTATTAATTGAATTTTATTATTATTTAATTTTACTTTTGCAACCAAGGATGTGTGTATCTTACAATCAAGAGGCTTGTTTGGGTTATCTTTGGACTTCTCATTCGTCGCGTCACGTCTACGCCCTAGGCTTGCGTTGTGACATAATCGACGACTTGAAAATTATAAAATAATAAAACCCATGTCAAAACATAATTTAAACCATTTTCGTGCACATGTATGCATGTCATGTCATGAAACATGAGAGTGAAAGAACTAGGACCATTTAGAATAGGGAAAACCCAATACCTTAGGCTTGAGTAGATTGGAAAAGATAGGGATATCGCCTCATCATGTCTGACTCCGCCTCCCATGTAGCACTCTCATATGTTGATTCCTCTAAAGCACTTCAACCGAAATCAAATCTTTATTACAATGCCACTTTACTTATTTATCCAAAATTTTAACTGGCACCTTTTCATAAGTCAAGTTCTCTTCAAACTCAACACCTTTTAAAGGCATAATTGAACTAGGATCACCAATCAACTTTCTCAATATTGACACATGGAAAGTCAGGTGAATAGAAATCATATCCAAGGGCAAATCCAACCTATAGGCCATCTTGATGATACACTAAACTATCTTATAAGGACCTACATATTGGGGAGTTAACTTACCATTTTTACTGAAACTCATCATACCTTTCATAGGAAAAGCCTTCATATACACCTTATCACCAACATGAATCTCCAGATCCCTCTTTCTAACATTTGAATGAGACTTTTGATGACTTTGAGCCATCTTAAACCTTTCCCTAATCAACTTCACTTTTTCCATGGCCTCTAACACCAAATTTGGGCCTATCAATGCCACCTCACTAAACTTGAACTATCCCACCTGGGACCTACACCTTCTCCCATACAAAGCCTCGAATGATGTCATACTAATGCTATCGTGAAAACAATTACTGTTAGCAAACTCGATAAGCGGTAGATGATTATCCCAATTTTCCTTGAATTTCAACACACAAGCCCGCAAAATGTCCTCCAAAGACTGAATTGTTCTTTCAGCTTATCGATCGATTTGATGATGCAAAGTGGTACTTAACTTCACCTTCATGCCAAACCCTTTTTGAAATGATTTCCAAAAGTGAGAAGTAATAGACATAGGCACACCATGCATTCTAAAAATTTTTTGGATATACAACATTGCATAATCTTCGGCATTGAAAGTAGTCCTAATCGGTAGAAAATGAGCTGATTTGATCAACCTATCAACAATGACCCAAATAGAATCAAATTGCTTCCGCGTAAAGGGCAAGCCAACTACAAAGTCCATATTCACCTCTTCCAACTTCCATTTAGGGATCTCAATATCTTGAGTCAAACCGCCTGTACTTTGGTGTTCCATCTTTAGTTTCATGATCCAATAAATCTTGGTGGATCCCAGATGTATAGAATAATGAGAGTTGTGGGCTTCACTCATGACCACCTCTCTAAGACTATCAACATCCCGAGCACACAACCGATTTTGATACCAAAGTACACTATATCCACCTTGGAAGAAAATATCTATCTTCTTTTCGACAACCAACTTCTTCAACTCAATTAAAGACATATCTTGATCCTGTTTTGCCTTGACATCAAAAACCACAGAAGACTCAAGTCCATTCTGAACATGAATGCCACTATCATTAGATTCAGCCAATCTAAAACCCAATCTAGCCAAGCAATGAACATCTTTTTTACCAACTCTTTATTGCCCTTATCAACATGGGCCACACTATATATTAGAGGTAGAAAATAGGCAGGTTAGGCAAAAATTAAGAAGTTAAAATAGGCTACATTGATATCGAGTTGGGTCATGACCCACCCAAAATTATTTTGGGCTAAATTAGGTTAGGGTTATATAGGAATAAAAGTCGGGTTGGGTCATGACCCACCCAATTAACATGCTTATTCAAAGCAAAATTTCATAGCGACACAACATAATACTAAGTAGTAATACAACACGATATTAAGTACCAATAATAACATGATATTAAGTACCAATAATAACACGATATTAAGTAGCAAGACAACATGATATTACGTAAATAATAATACCATATTATGTAGCAATACAGCAAGATATTAAGTAGCAATAATAACATGTCAGGTTACATAAAATAGGTTGATGTGAGAATATAATTGGGCTCAGCTCAGAATTATTTCAAAATGGGTTAAGTTGTATTAGGTTGAAAATTAGCCTCATACTGAACCCAATCCCAAAAATTATAGGTGGATTGGGTGGGTTATTTATGTTTGGGCTTATATTTTCATCTCTACTACCTATAGATAGCCTACAAAGAGCATTTGTTACAATATTTGCCTTGTCGGGATGATATTGAGCACTCTTGTCATAATCTTTAAGAAGTTCGAACTAATCTTTAAGAAGTTCGAACCACCTTCTTTGCCTTATGTTAAGATCTCTTTGGGTGAACACGTATTGCAAACTCTTGCAATCGATAAAAATATCAACATGAACCCCATATAAGTAATGTCTCCAAATCTTCGAAGCAAACACCACAGCTGCCAAGTCAAGATCATAAGTCGAGTAATTTTGTTCATGCACCTTCAGTTGCTTCGATGCATAAGCTATCACATTACCATGTTGCATGAGCACACAACCGAACCCAATCCGAGAAGCATCACAATACACCAAAAACCGATCTAAGCCATATGGTAAAGTCAAAACAAGAGTTGATGTACGTCGATCCATCAAAGTCTGAAAACTCTTCTCACACTCATACGACCATATAAACTTAACCTTCTTTTGATTTAACTTAGTCCGTGGAGATGAAATGGATTAGAAACCCTTAACAAACCTCCAATTAAAACTAGCCAACCCAAGAAAACTCTGAATATCAGGAGGACTCAATGGTTTAAGCCAAGTCTTTATGGCCTCCATCTTCTTTGGATAAACCTTAATGACATCATTGTATACTACATGACTAAGAAAAGCCACTTCACCTAAACAAAACTCACATTTACTGAACTTGAAAAATACTTGTTTCTCCCTCAAAATTTGGATAACCAAATCAAATGATCTATATCCTCCCACTCACTTCGGTAATAAACAAAATATCATCGGTGAAGACAATCACAAAAGTATCAAGAAATGGCTTGAACTCTCGATTCATAAGATCAATTAACATGGCCAGAGCATTAGTCAAGCCAAAGGACATCACCGCAAAGTCAAAATGTTTATATCTAGTCCAAAAATCTATCTTGGGAATGTCGCACTTCCAAACCTTCAACTGATGATAACCCGAACAAAGGTCAATCTTTGAGGAATAGGTAGCTTCTTGAAGTTGATCAAACAAGTCGTCAATCCTTGGCAATGGATATTTATTCTTGATGATCACTTTATTCAATTGTTTGTAGTCAGTACACATCTGAAGCAATCCATCCTTATTTCTCACGAATAATATAGGAGCAACCCAGGGTGATTTACTTGGTCGTCGAATAAAGCTTTTCCCCAATAAATCCTTCAACTGATGCTTCAACAGATCCATTAATTTAGCTAGAGCCATATGATAAGGAGGTATGGGGATAGGTTAAGTATCAAGAAGAAGATCTATGTCAAAGTCTATTTCCAGAAGATCTATGCAAAAATTTATTTCCCTTTTAGGAGGAATATTGGGCAAATCTTCTGGAAAAACATCCAAAAACCCATTAACCACTGGAATTGACTTAAGAGTAGGTGACTCAGACTCCACATTTCTAAGCCTTACAATATGATAGAAGCACCACTTTAGAAATCATTCTCCGAGCTTTAAGATGTGAAATAAACCAATATTTAAAAGCGGAGTCATACCCTTCCACTCAAGCATAGGCTCATTCACTAAAACTTAACCTAGTAAGTTCTACAGTAAATAGATGCATAAGAAGCATGCAATCAATCCTTCCCAAGAATAATATCAAAATCTAACATCTCATGTTCTAGAAGATCACAAGAAACGACCTTATGAAAGACGAAAACTGGATAACCCTGATAGACCCTTTGGGCAACAATGGACTCACCCACGGAAGTATAGACTTAAAAGGGATCCCTAATGATTTCAGGATTCAAACCAAACTTAAAAATTGAAAGAGGAGTCGAAAAAGATAAATTTTCCACCCGGTTTAAGAAAAGCATAAGCATCTAAATTAAAGACTTTTTAACATACCAGTCATAATATCTGAACTCTTTTCCACTTCTTGCCTTGCATGCAAAGCATAGAACCTATTGTTCCTGGGAGCACCACGCTGTTGGACCCTTTGTTGGCTTCAATTACCAAGAGCCACCTGGACTTTCTTAGATGCCTTTAGACAATCAACCTACTTGTGGTTTGTCCCTCCATACCCATAGCAAGCACCTAAACCCCACAAGCACCTTTCGAGGTAGTTCCTTGAACATTTGTCACATTTGGGTAAACAAGCCTATCTCAAAGCTATGCCTTGGGAGGAGGCACTGTACTATTGGAAAACCTTGCATTTAGACCCTGGCCTTGTTGGAAGCGACCATTACCACTACCACTTCAAGAGTTAGAGAACCCACTATCATAATTGGCTCTCTTAGTGTCATTTATCTTCCTCTCCTTGAGCTTCTCCTCTTCAATTTGTTCACCATAGGTCATAAGCGTGGAAATGTCCATATCCTGAATAAGTATAGTTGTACTACATTATTTCACCACCAAATTAGAGATCCAAGAAATAAATTTGTGCATTCTTGCGTGGGGTGAACCACTAGCATAGGAGCATACTTTGAGAGCTTCGCGAATTTGAGGGTATATTCCCTCGCACTCATACCACTCTGCTTGAGGTTGATAAATTATATCATCTTGGATTCCCTAGGCTCAAGAGGAAAGAATCAGTCCAGAAAAGTAAACTTAAACTCTTCCCAACCAACCCCATCATCACCAACCCTGTTCATCAACGATTGGGCATGCCACACTTGAGCCACATCCTTCAACTGATAAGCAACTACTTCAGCTTTCCCTTCTAAAGTCACCTGATGATAGTCAACACCTAAGAGAGTTCATCAACGAAGCTTTGTGCATCCTTATTATCTTTTCAACTATCGAACTCCGAAGGATTCATCCTGGTGAAATCTCTTACTCTAGCAATCAGAGTGGAAACATGGAGAGAAGGATTATCCTACCTAGCCTGGTTGGTCACCACTTGAGTTAGCATGGCAACGATAGTCTAGAACTCATCATGAGTAACTAGATCCCCTATAGGCTTTTGAGAAACTCGGTCCTCATTAACTGGGCCTACCTAGGAAGAGGGCTTCTTTGTGGAGGAATCTTCTAAAAGAGTATCAAAGGCATTGTCAAAGTTAGAAATCTTTAAGACATATTTCATAGCACGACATAAACTGTGAAGAAGTCAGACATTTCCTAAAATGCCATCTTAGCCACCTACTTATAGGTGTTATGCGCTTCACACCCATGAATGGGACTCCACTTAATGTGGTAAGTTGGACGCCAAGGATCATTTTAAAATATTAGTGCTCTGATACCATACTTGTCATGACCCAAGCCTATGGCCTAAGAGGGACATAGCAAATAGGAACTTGAAAATCCCCAAACAAGCCTCGTAGTATCCATAGACACATCATCAATCCAATAGCGCATAACTAAATAACAAACACATAATTCGAAGTGAAATGGGGCTTTGGACTCATACTATAGGGATGTCATTGAGAATGGGAGTTGTGTGGATTCACAAAGCACATAGCACATAAGAATCAAGGGGCGGGAAAGTATTACTCACGCTATGGGGATAGAAAGGTCTTAGGACTTTACGCATTCTCACATCTCATCATAAACATGCCATAACAGCACCAACAACATGAGTTAAAAATAAACAAAGTCTCCATAAGCAATAAGCATAACACATAACAAGCACATACATATAGTTTACATAATATCCAACAATTATCTAGTTTATCGAAAAGGACGGGGGCCAATACATGTTTCAAGCTCACCCTCAAATAAAAAAGCATAAGAAAGACAAAATATAATAGGTAGATAGAATATGGCTTGTACTTAAATGAAAGGGCAT
Organism: Solanum clarkiae; assembly: GCA_011800125.2. Taxonomy (NCBI): domain Eukaryota; kingdom Viridiplantae; phylum Streptophyta; class Magnoliopsida; order Solanales; family Solanaceae; genus Solanum; species Solanum clarkiae. Next base: position 20,228 of record JAABOM020067199.1, on the reverse strand, counting down.
ACCATAAGTAGCTCTTTCTCAAAAAACCTAACCGCCAAGAGGTGGATAAAGATAGTCTTAAGTCCCTACATACTTAGATCATGTAGGAAAATGTACTTGTTAGTATGTTAGAATGTACTAAGTATGCAGGATTGCAAATGCTTATGGATATACTAACTTGCAATCAATGATGACAAGGGCATATAAATATACAGAAAGAAATATATAGGAAAAAATATAATATCAATATGCCATGAAATCCATAATGCGTGAATGTCATAATACTTTAAACATAATGGGGATGTAACCCCAATCAACATAAAACCAAGGAAGCTATTACTTGGAACTCCATCAACTTCCCTACAATGATTAAAGAGGTGACCTACTTGCCAGAGATAGACCCTTAGCATAGTCATCCCATATAAGGGGCATAAACATGAACATATGTTTGGCACATAGTTATGAGAAAGAAGACTTTATATAAGGATCCTTGGGGAAAGTCCCCCACCTCCAATCCCATTTATTCCTAAGTTTTCATTCCATGAGAATACATATGAATATACGTTCTTGAAAATGGAGCATAAGTCTTTTCAAATCATAATCATGAATATTTAGGCTTAAAGTCCAAACCATACTTCATAGTCATGCATACATAGGCTTAGAAGTCAAATCATACATCATATCATACTTTCATACATAAGAGTATCTCATTCGTTCTTGTACATGATGGTATAAACACACTCATAAGTGCTTAAAGCCATAGAATATATGTAATGTGATCACATGTCATGTCATAATCATACTTACTTGAAATAATAGTCATATCATAATTGGATCTTGTCTGACATCATAAATCTCATGAAAATAATTGTTCGTGCATGCATATGCCATGAGGAATGAAGGAATAAAATAGGTACTAGTAATTCATAAAATAAATATAATAAGATGAAATCATAAATAATCCATGAAGAAATCAATAGTTAAAATATACTAGAACTTATCCATGCATAGATTCAAAGATTAAAGTAACATGCATTTCCAAACCTTCATAAAACCAATGTACTGCAATGTAATAGGGATTAGATCATGTTAAAAACATCAATTAAACATAGCCCATAACTTAAGTTGATAACTATTAGCCTTTTCTTTCACTTTTAGATAACCCTTTGACTCTTCATTCAAATTTTCACAAAGAGTCATATTCTCTAATTTCATTTGTAACACATGTTTTTCAACTTTAGATAACTGAGAAACTAGGGAAATCTTTTCATCTTGAACAAGATCTAATTGATTATTCAACACATCTTTTTCAGTAGTTTATTACTTGTTGAATCAATAAGAATAGCTGCTAACTTTCTCAGCTTCTTAATAGACAAAATATGCAAATTTTGCTCAAAATCATACAGGGTGAGCTCTTTCCCGAGTTCATTAAAATCATCAAACTTTTGCATGAATGCAAATATTTGATTGAGGATCTCCTCATCTTTCTTCACAGCTATCAAGAAAGCATCCTTTGTATTCAGACTCTTTTGACTCGAGGAATTTCCTCAAACAATAATAGATTTCTTCACAACATAGTCTACTGTAGTCTTTCTACTTTTTTTGTTAGGCACAAAGTCCCACGACTTATATTTGGTGCCTCTATGCTGGCACAGTCTTTCTGCTCTTTTTTGTGCATTGGAAAATCTCTGATAAAATATCCAGGTTTTCCAAAATTTTGCCACAAATAATTAGTAGTAGAAGCTCTGTAAGATTTGCCTCCTTCTTGAAACCTCCACACTTCCTCACAACTTTTTGAAACCTCCTAGCTATTTGATCTTTATGTTCGTCAGATTCCATACCTTGTGCCACCTTTGTAGCTAGTGATTTATTCTTTTTACTAGCATCAATTGCTCTATTCAAATCATGAGTTTGGAGATTACCAATGAAAGTATCCATTGTTAACAGCTTCAGATCCTTAGCTTCAGTGATTGCATCAACTTTCCTGGCCCAAGATGTAGGAAGAATTCTGAGAATCTACCTCACTTACTTTCTAGGGTGAATGGGTTCACCCAAGAACCTAAGCTCATTGATAATGAATAAGAACCTGGTATATGTATCATGAATAGACTTTCCTACCTTCATGGTAAAGTGCTCATACTACATTGTGAGAATATCAGCTTTGGACACCTTCACTTGCTTAGTATCTTCATTAGCTATGTGTAAACAATCGTAGATGTCTTTAGCTAACTCAAAAGTAGATATCCGATGTTATTCCTCTAGCCCAATACCATAGACTAATAGCTTATTTGCCTTGCAGTTCTTCTCAATCTTTTTTCAATCTACATCATTATACTGTTGTCTAGTCTTAGGGATTACTCGAGTGATTTAACCATCTTTCACCTCCAAGGTCGGAACATAAGGACCATCAAGCACAATTTCCCATATCTCATAATCTTCAACCATGAGAAAATCATGTATACAAGTCTTTCACCAATTATAAAATTACCCCTTGCAGCGAAGAGGTCTGGTAGATGACTAAACCTCTTCAAGATTCAATGGAGCTACCATTTGTTTCAAGATGCGCTCTATGTGTTAACCTTTCAGAGAGTCCAAGATCTGATACCAATTGATGGAAACTTTGGCTTCCAATGACTACAGGGGATCAGGTCCCTAGTTAGAACAACAATGAACAAAATAGCTAAAATATAAAAAGGCAACAAAGTAACCAAGACAAGTTTTTTAACGTGAAAACCTCCTTGCTATAGGGAGGAGAAACCATGAACTGTACTCATAGGATTTAAAACCTACTCCATTAAACTTCAATGGAGAAAAGCTTTAAATTACAAACTCTTACACTAAGGAATCTAACTGTAGATCTCTTTTCTCTCACTATGATAACTCTCCCACAAGTACGATTTAACTAAGTAGCTACTCCACTACTCACTAAATCAACAAACTCTATACAACTTATACTTCATGTAAGGACCTAGATGTTGTACAACCTTAATGGAGCTCGGAAGTTGGTTTCGAAAAGTTTTGGACCAAAGTGACACTTCATGGTAACCTTCACATTTGTGTAGCATAATACAGACCATGTGGAGCTTTCTTAAAGTGTCCTTTGGCCTTGTGTGGGGTGTGAGGACCTTCATGAAGAGTTTGGGACCAAGGCATACCATACTTGGACCATATATGATCCGTGTGAGGCCATACGGACTGTGTAGTGGACTGTATGGTTGCCGTAGTCTTCCAACTCCACAATTTTGAGCTAAGGCAAGTGGTACGACCCCTCTCATGGATGATTTGGAGCTTTACAGTTTGTGAGGTCCTCCCATAAGGGTTCTAAAGTGAAAATTTTATATGTATTGGATCACCATCTCGGAACTCTATCGCAAAGAATATTTCTAAGTAAGATGGTACAGAGGAGTACACGGACTGTGTGTCTTGGCATGGGTCATACCACCCTCTCGTATGGGTGCCTACATTGAACTTTTCTAGGTTTGAGATTACCATTCATACCTTCGATGAGTGAAATTTTTCTTAAGTGTTCGACCATGGGAATGTGTATGGTTCGTATAGTGCCTCACGGACCATAACCCCTGCGTGAGACATGACTTTAATATTTTCAACATATTTCGTTAATAGCATTTTCATAATTATGGTTTATCCTAAGGAATTGTGTCTTCCTAGCTACCTAAAGACTTTCAAATGGCTTATACTTTATTTCTCTCATTCAAATTCATTCCTACTCTTAGAATTCTCTCAAGTCACTTTTAAGAACTCACTCTCAAAGAAATCTTGTGAAGACTAAGCTTGGGAATCAAGAGAAAGCCCTTTCTTCATCAAATTTCTTCTTGAATCTTCTCTATTAGATAAGGTATATAGGATTTATTCTTGGTCCCTTTCAACCACGAAGATCCAAACCCTTTTCACTCGAATTTCATGAAATTTTGCTTACTTTAAATGTGGGTTTTGAATATTATTGTTTATTAAATTCAATTGAAGGGTGGGATATGCTTTACTGTTGATTTTAAGTTGATTCAAGCCCTAATATTTTGAATTACATGACTATTATGAATATTTTGACATGCATATTCCCTTTAAAGTTTGATTCAAGCATGGTTAATCTAAATTGTGATTCGAATGTGGATTTTACTTATGGATTTCCTATTATATCATTTATTTAAGATTGAATCTATATTACCCATTGCTATTCATATATCATTCATAGCATATGCATTCATCAGCATTAGATTTTGATGAAAATGAAATAGTGGGTTAAGCTCACATATGTTTTGAAATTGAATATGTGGGTTAAGCTCACTCATATGGTTATGACAAGAATGTGATGTAACACCCCACACCTTACAATATTGGTAATACGCAAATGAAACATGACATGGTTTGGTCAAATTAGCATTAATTTTTAAAAGTGTTTGAATCTCGTGTTAATGGGTTATATGTGCATCTAACGCTTAAGAGGGTCGAGTGTGTACTTGTTTTGTGTCAAATTGAGGAGATTACGGACTTAAATAAAGTGAGAGAATTGAGGTGCTTGTAGGACTTATCAAGCTAGCAGGTGACTCACCTACTTGCTTAGCTTAAATTTGCTAGCTAAACGGAGACGAGGCTCGACGTCGAATTTGTCCAAGTCCGATTATGAATAAAGTCTGTGTTGAGGGTGTAACTTTAGCTCATGTTTTAGAATCCTAAATGGACTATATTTTCATCCCAAGAAGAATATAAAAAGGTCCCAAAGACATCACAACGCACCTAACCATTTGGGCCCAAAGTAAGTGAAGGGAAAGTTGGAAAATAGGCAGCCAAAGCCCATCAACTTGGAGACCCATTTAGGCCGAAGTGTAAGGGCCAAGCTGGTGGATAACCAGCTTATTAATATGTGGTATAAGATGGTCAAAATGGCAAGGGTAAGGCGGCCAAAATAGGCCTTTAAAAAGGGGTTACAAGTAGCAAAAACTCATTCACTTTAAACTTGGAAAATTTCAGCTTTCTCAAAACATTATTATTCTTAATTCTTGACCTAGCAAGCAGCTACAAGGGGACTTCTAGGGCTCTTGAAGAATCCCTACACCTTGAAGGTAGTGTTAAGTAAGTTTATACATGTGTTTAGTATGGTTTACTTATGAAAAACAAGAAGTATATGCTAGTATGTTGTGCTAGAAATTTGAGACAGTTATTGAGAAAGTTGTTGCATACTGGCCTTTTGTTTTAGTGATTTCTCTATGGTTTGTGGGTTGTATTATGAAGAGACGTTGATGTTCATAACGTGGTTTGAGTTATAGATATTATCCTAAGGTCGCTGCCCTGATTTTGGTTTCACTTAACAAGCGTGTCTTATTGTGCTATCTTAAATGTATTATTGATCCGAACTTATGGGCTATTGGATGGAAGGCTATTAGCTCACATCCTTCATGACTTTTTGACTGCTATTATAAGACTATCTTGGATCTATTTGAATGTGTAAATATTGTTGGAATAGTTTGGTTAGAGTTGGAATAGGTTGGAATTGTCGACGTCGAAATGTAGCGAAGAAAGGTAACATTATGCTGTCCATTTTTAGGTTGTGTAGAATTGTTATGTATTGTGCTTTGTGGGCTGTTGCAAGACTGTTATGGCACTAAAACAGGCTGGACATGACGTGTACATGTGAATGTGTTCTAGAAAATATGATTATAAGTGAAAAGATTGAAGAAATGTGTTTGCGTCGCCGATTATAGGCTTGCTGCCCTAGTGTTAGTTTTTGTGATATTGGGCTGCCAAGAAGTGTCTCTTTGCTGCTAATACCAGTCTTATTACCTACTATGTTGTAGATAAGTACTTGGAGGAAGAGAAGGTTATCTCGAGGTAGTAACAAGGTTATACAACGAGGTACGTAAGGCTCTTTGATTTCGTATTACTTGGCATGAAATCTAGATTCTTCATTGGCACATAAAGGCACTTGCCAACTTCGACAAAACTATTAACCATATCTCCACTCTTTGACATATTCATATGCTTCCATACATAGTCACTTCAAATCTGTATACATGCTTGGATACCAAGTTACATGGGTCTTGTTACTAAATAAAGTTTACGAGTTGTTCCATTTCATACGCATTTCATTATTAGTGTAACATACTTTTTTTCATTGTCATATTGTATTATATGATTATTCTACATGTCACATGCTACATATACAATCCTAAAGCTCTAATATTGTGACCACCAAAAGAACTATCTCAAAGGTAATTGAAAGATAAGGTATATTGTTTACTGATAGGTTGTAGCCCGAACGGTGGAAGAATCACCCAGCCAGCGACGATCCTATCATGGGTGGTAGCCCGAGGGGTTAAGGAAGAGCCTAGCCATGGACAATCCCGACACATTATTTATTGATGGGTGTTAGCCCGAGGGGTAGAAAAATCACCTAGCCAGGGACGATCCTATCACCGATGGTAGCCCGAGGGGTTAAGGAACAACCTAGCCAGGGACGATCCAGATATAGTTTACCACTGATCAGTTGGTCATTTATATTACAGTTGTGCACAAATTATACAGTAAAGGTAAAGTGATATAAAGAACATAAAGTAAATGATTCCAAAGTATAACTAAAGGTGGTCTCTTATCCTACACTAGAGCATAGTTTCATTTGAGTTGTTACTTCATGTACAGTATATCCTACCTTACATATTCAGTACATTATCCCATACTGATGTCCCTTACGGGGGACCTACATTTCATGCTGCTGGTATAGGTGCTAGTAGATCTCTCCAGTAGGAGTACAGGATATCTAGCTGCTGATACCAAGCTCCAGGTTGCTTCGGAGCTTTGCATGTCTAGAGTCTATATGTTTGTATTGTATAGTTAATCGAGGCGGGGCCTGTCTCGACCCTTATCAGTTACTTTTCCTTATCTAGACTCTTTGTAGACTATGTAAAAATTAAAGTGTGGTCATGCCTCATACTTTAGACATCGTGGCCCCAACGGCCTAGTCATATGCACTTCCTTTTGGCTTGTTATCACTATTTATTTTCTTAAGGGCATGTCAAATGTAGAAATCCCTTATAATACGTATAGAAAGAGCATAGATATAGGTTGGTTCTCCCAGGCCTTATCGGCAACAGGTGCCAGTCCGCCCAAACGGGACTTAGGGAGTGACAGAAGTGGTATTAGAGCGAGTCATCCTAGGGAGTCTGCAAAGCCGTGTGTATGTAGAATCTTGTTTATCGATGTGTTGTGAACCACATTTATAAGCAGGAGGCTACGTGGCATTTAGGAGTTGTTACTTTTTTTCATTCTTTAGATCGTGCCATAAAGTCAAGTGTAATAGGTGTATTATGTCTAATTCCTAAATTGTTTTATACAGCAAGTATGCCTGAAACAAGGCAGAACAAAGATAAAGGGAATGGAGTAGAAGTGGTGGTTGGAATACCCAGCCAGGTGAGACAACAAGATGAGGTTCGAGAGGAGTCTTTGTCACAGACATCTCCAACTCCTCCAGTTCCTGTTGAACCCGGAATTAGTTAAATTCCTCCAGAACCATCTATTGATGCTACCATGCAAGATTTGAGAAATGCAACCCAATTATTGACTCATATAATTGTTGGCCAAGGACAAAGGCAGGAAGGTGCAGTTATGAGTATAGTTGGTACAAATGGGGCAGCTGGTACGAGGATATGTGACTTCCTTAAATTGGACCCTCCATCCTTCACTAGGTCAGATCCTAATGAAGACCCCCAAGACTTTATTGATCAGATTCAACGTACTTTAGATGTTATGCACGTGAGTGGTACAGAAACTGTCGAGTTAGCTACATATAGGCTGAAGGGTATGGCTATATTGTGGTATGAAGCTTGGAAGCAATCTAAGGGCATAGATGCACCTCCAACTACCTGGAAAGAATTCAAAGAGGCATTTCTTGACCATTATTCACCATTAGAGATCCGAGAGGCCCATGCAGATCATTTCCTGAATCTCTACCAAGGGAATATGAGTGTGAGGGAGCATAGCCTTCAACTTAATTCCCTGGCAAGGTATGCTCCTAATGTAGTTGCTAAAACGACAGATAGAGTTCATCGATATGTAGATAGGTTGGATACGTATCTGGTCAGAGACTGCATTATTGCTTCCTTGAACAAAGATGTGGACATAGCAAGAATGCAGGCTTTTGCACAGAAACTAGAGGAGCAAAGGCAGAGGAGAAGGATACAAGAGTTGGAAAGGGGGAAGGCCAAAAGACCCAGATCTACAGAGCAATTTACCCAACTCCAAGGTGATCTTAGGCCTCGGTTTTCTAATAGCCCGCCTACGCCATCATCCTCCTACTCTGCAGTTAGTGCTCCACTGCAATTTCAAGGGTCTCAAAGTAATTAGTTTAGTCAATGAGATGAAGGGCAAGGTGCCCAGATAATGGGTTATTCGGCAGGCCAACCAATGACTTCCAGTAAGCCTTGTAAACAGTGTGGAAGAAGTCATCCGGGTATATGTCATGTAGGAACAAATGTTTGCTATTGGTGTGGTGCACCAGGGCACATGATAAGAGATTGCCCTAGGAGGCGCTTGGGTGATATAGCACGATCTACTATGTCAGCTACTGCATCATCATCATCAGTTCCTCCATCAAGTAGGGGTCAACAGGCACCTATGGGCCGTGGTAGAGGTGTTAGAGGTGCAGCTAGCTCTAGCGGAGTTCAGAATCGCACGTATGCTCTGCGAGTTGGCAGAATTTGGAAGCTTCACCTAATATGGTCATAAATACATTGTCCATATTTTCACATAACGTATATGCATTAATTGACCCTATTTCTACACTATCATTCATCACTCCGCTAGTTGCTGGGAAGCTTAAGGAACACCCAAATTATTGAACAAACCATTTGAAGTTTCTACACCAACCGGTGAATCTATTATGGCTAGAAGGGTTTATTATGACTGTGTAGTAATTGTTTGTGATCGTGATACATTGGCTGACCAAATTGAGTTAGAAATGGTGGAATTTGACATTATAATGGGTATGGATTGATTAGCTTCTTTTTATGCCACCGTGGATTGCCGAACTAAGAGAGTGTACTTGCACTTTCCAAATGAGGCAGTTCTCGAATGGGAAAGTAATGTTGGGGCAACAAAGGGGAAGTTTATCTTATTTTAAGGCAAGAAAACTGATATCCAAGGGATTTATATGTCATCTAGTTAGAGTGAGGGATATGGAGGCAGAATCACCAACTCTTCAGTTAGTTCCAGTAGTGAATGAATTTGTCGATATGTTCCCTGAAGAACTCCCAGGCTTACCTCCTGAACGAAAAATAGATTTTGGTATTGACTTACTTCCAGGCAGTCAACCTATTTCTATCCCTCCATTAGAATGGCCCTAGCAGAATTACGGGAATTAAAAGAGTAGTTAAAAGACTTATTGGATAAGGGTTTCATAAGACTTAGTATGTCCCCCTAGGGTACACCAGTGTTATTTGTACGCAAAAAGGATGGCACATTGAGAATGTGTATCGACTATCGACAATTGAATAGGGTGACAATTAAGAATAAATATTCTTTCCCTAGGATTGATGATTTATTTGATCAGTTACATGGTGCCAAATGCTTTTAAAAATTAATTTGAGATCAGGCTATGACCAAGTGAGGGTGAAGGAGCAAGATATACCCAAGACGGCTTTCAGAACACGCTATGGTCAGTTTCAATTTCTTTTTATGTCATTTGGACTAATAAATGCCCCAACTGTTTTTATGGATCTGATGAATAGGATATTCAAGCCATTCTTGGATGTGTTTGTGATAGTGTTTATAGTTGACATTTTGGTATATTCAAGATCAGAAGAGGAATATGCAGATCACTTGCGATAGGTGTTACAGATTCTTCGTGATCAATAGTTGTATGCCAAGTTTTCTAAATGTGAATTTTGGCTAAAATCAGTGGCATTCTTTGGTCATATTGTGTTTGATGAGGGAATAAGGGTTGACACACAAAAGTTAGAGGCTGTGAAAGATTGGCCAAGACCAACAACACCCACGAAAGTTCATAGCATCCTAGGCTTGGAAGGTTATTACAGAAGGTTTTTTGAAGGTTTTTCTTCTATTTCTTCACCCCTAACAAAGTTGACACATAAGGAAACCAAGTTCCAATGGAATGATGCATGTGAAAGGAGCTTCCAGGAGCTGAAAAATTAGCTAACTTCTGCACCTGTGCTAGTACTCTTAGAAGGCACTGAAGGGTATGCAGTATATTGTGATGCTTTAGGAGTTGGTTTAGGATATGTACAGACACAGCATGGTAGGGTAATTTCTTATGCATCCAGACAGCTACGACCACATGAGAAAAACTATCCAACCCATGATCTTAAGTTGGTAGCGGTTGTATTTGCTTTGAAAATATGGTACCACCATTTGTATGGGGTTCACGTTGATATATATACTGATCATAAGAGCCTACAATATATCTTTAAGCAGAAAGACCTAAACTTAAGACAATAGAGATGGCTAGAGCTAATAAAGTATTACAACGTTGATATACTATACCATCCGGGGAAGGCAAATGTGGAATCATGAATACCGGTGATCCAGCTACGATAAGTCAAGGAATGGCTAAAGCTCTACGTCATTTAGCTAGTTTGGGAGTTCGCATTCTTGAAACACCCAAGGAAAGGGTTATTGTAGAGAATGTTGCGGAGTATTCATTGGCAATGGAGGTGAAAGAAAAGCAATTCGAGGATCCTGTTCTACGACAGCTTAAGGAAAAGGTGAGTCAGGGTACGGTAAAGGGCTTTGACCATACACAAAATGGAGTACTTTACTACCAAAATTGATTATGTGTGCTTGAAATTAATGAATTAAGAAAGAGGATAATGGAAAAAGCCCATCATTCCCAATATTCCATTCATCCAGGATCAACTAAAATGTACCATGACCTGAAGTGGATGTTTTGGTGGCGAGGCATGAAAAAGGACTTTGCAGAATTTGTGGCTCAATGTCCAAATTGCCAATAGGTGAAAGTAGAATACCAAAAGCTAGGAGATTATATGTAGTGTATGGAACTTCTAACCTGGAAGTGGGATATAATCAACATGGATTTTGTTACAGGTTTGCCTCGCTCATCTCAAAAGTTTGACTCCATATGGGTAATAGTTGACAAACTCACAAAGTCAGCACACTTCTTGCCAGTTAGGAGCGATTATACAGCTGAAGAATATGCCAAGCTATACCTAAAAGAGATAGTCAAACTACACGGAGTCCCAATCTCCACTATATCTGACCGAGGAGCTCAATTCACTACAAAATTTTGGAAGTCCTTCCAAAGGAGTTTAGGGACACAAGTTAATTTTACAGATTTCCACCCTCAAACAGACGGTCAACCAGAACGTGCCATTCAGACACTTTAAGATATATTGCGAGCCTGTGCATTGGACTTTAAAGGTAGTTGGGTGGACCATTTACCACCTATTGAATTTGCCTATAATAACAACAACCACGCGAGTATCAAGATGGCACCTTATGAAGCTTTTTACGGGAGAAAATGTAGGTCGCTAATTTGATGGTTTGAAATGGGTGAAACCACCTTACATGGGCCAGATCTAGTACAACAAGCCATGAAAAAACTTAGAGTGACACAACAATGGCTAGAAATAGCCCAGAGTCATTATAATTCGTACGCGAATGCTAGGAGAAGAGGACTAGAATTCTCAGTAGGGGATTGGGTATTTTTAAAGGTGTCTCCAATGAAAGGGGTTATGAGATTTGGTAAGAAAGGAAAACTGAGACCACGTTACATAGGGCCATATAAAATTATTAAGAGGTTCTGGTAGGTTGCATATAAACTAGAGCTACCCCAAGATCTTTCCATTGTTCATCCAATTTTTCATGTCTCAATGCATCGAAAATGCATAGGTGACACATCCCGTATCACTCCTATTAAGGATGTACAGGTTACAGAAGATCTCACCTATAAAGAGGTACCTGTTGCCATTCTAGATCATCAAGTTAAGAAGCTAAGGAATAAAGAAATAGCTTCAGTAAAAGTACTTTGGAGAAACCAGCAAGATGAAGAAATAACATGGGAGGCCGAGTATGCGATGAAATCAAAATATCCTCACTTATTTTAAGCTAACGAGGAAGTCCAACATACATAAACACTAATAGGTACGTGCAAGTGAATACTTAATATGCTATCAAATGTTTGTGTAAGTGAAGGTTTAAACTTGTTTAAGCTATCCAATTGTGCTAATATTCGAGGACGGATATTCTTTAGGGGGAGGATGCAACACCCAACACCTTACAATATTGATAATATGCAAATAAAAAATTACATGGTTTGGTCAAATTAGCGCTAATTTTTAAAAGTGCTTGAATCTCATATTAATGGGCTATATATGCGTCTAACGCTTAAGAGAGTCGAGTTTATACATGTTTTGTGTCGAATTGAGGAGATTATGGCCTTAAATGAAGTGAGAGAATTGAGGTGCTTGTAGGACTTAACAAGCTAGTAGGTGAGTCACTTACTTGCTTAGCTTAAATTTTCTAGCTAAACAGAGACGAGGCTCGACGTCGAATTTGTCCAAGTCCGATTATGAATAAAGTCCGTGTTAATGGTGTGAATTTAGCCCATGTTTTAGCACCCTAAATATATTCTTTTTTCAGCCCAAGAAGGATATTAAAAAGGGCCCAAAGACATCACAACACACCAAACCATTTGTGCCAAACTAAGTGAAGGGAAAGTTGGAAAATAGGAAGCCCAAGCCCATCAACTTGGAGACCCATTTAGGCCCAAGTATAAGGGCCAAGCTAGTGGATAACCAGCTTATTAATATGTGGTATAAGATGGTCAAAATGTCAAGGGTAAGGCATCCAAACTGCGCCTTTAAGAAGGGGTTACAAGCAGCAAAAACTCATTCACTTTAAACTTGGAAAATTTCAGCTTTCTCAAAACTTTATTGTTCTTACTTCTTGACCTAACAAGAAGCTACAAGGGGACTTCTAGAGTTCTTGAAGAATACCTACACCTTGAAGGTAGTGTTAAGTAAGTTTACACAAGTGTATAGTATGATTTGCTTATGTAAAACAAGAAGAATATGCTAGTATGTTGTGCTGGAAATTTGAGACAGCATGTATTGAGAAAGTTGTTGCATACTTGCCTTCTGTTTTTGTGATTTCTCTATAGTTTGTGGGTTGTATTATAAAGAAAAGTTGATGTTCTTAATATGGTTTGAGTTATAGATATTATCCTTAGGTTGCTGCCCTGATTTTGGTTTCATTTAACAAGCGCGTTTTATTGTGCTATCTTAAGTATGTTATTGATCGGAACTTGTGGGTTGTTGGATGGAAGGATATTAGCTCACGTCCTTCATGACTTCTTGAGTGCTGTTATAAGACTGTTTTAGGTATGTTTGCATGTGTAAATGTTGTTGGAACAGTTTGGTTAGAGTTGGAATAGGTTGGAATTGTCGACGTCGAAATGTAGCGAAGAAAGGTAATGTTTTGCTGTCCATTTTTAGGTTGTGTAGAATTGTTATATGTTATGCTTCGTGGGATGTTGCAAGATTTTTATGGCATTAAAAACAGACTATACATGATGTGTACATGTGAATGTGTCTAGAAAATACGATTATAAGTGAAAAGATTGAAGGAATGCGTTTGCGTCGCCAATTATAGGCTTGCTGCCCGGGCGTTAGTTTTTGTGATATTGGGCTGCCAAGAAGTGTCTCTTTGATGCTAATACTAGTCTTATTACCTACTATGTTGTAGATAAGTACTTGGAGGAAGCAAAGGTTATCTTGAGGTAGTAATGAGATCATACAACGAGGTATGTAAGGCTGCTTGATTTCGTATTACTTGGCATGAAATCTAGATGCTTCATTGGCACATTAAGGCACTTGCCAACTTCGACAAAACTATTAACCATATCTCCACTCTTTGACATGTTCATATGCTTCCATACACAGTCACCTTCAAATCTGCATACATGCTTGGTTACCAAGTTACATGGGTTTTTGTTACTAAATAAAGTTCACAAGTTGTTCCATTTCATACATATTTCATTATTAGTGTAACATACTCTTTTTCATTGTCATATTGTCTTGTATGATTATCTGCATGTGACATGCTACATATACAATCCTAAAGCTCCAATATTATGACTATCAAAAGAACCATCTCAAAAGGTAATTGAAAGATAAGGTATATTGTTTACTGATAGGTGGTAGCCCGAAGGGTGGAAGAATCACCTAGCCAGGGACGATCCTATCATGGCTGGTATCCCGAGGGGTTAAGGAAGAACCTATCCAGGGATGATCCCGATACATTGTTTATTGATAGGTGGTAGCCCTTGGGGTAGTAAAATCACCTAGCCAGGGACGATCCCATCACGGGTGGAAGCCCGAGGGGTTAAGGAATAACCTAGCCAGGGACAATCCCGATACAGTTTACCACTGATTAGTTGGTCATTTGTATTACAGCTATGCACATAATATACAGTAAAGGTAAAGTGATATAAAGAACATAAAGTATATGATTCCAAAGTATAACTAAAGGTGGTCTCTTATCCTACACCAGCGCATAGTTTCATTTGAGTTGTTTCTTCATGTACAGTATATCCTGCCTTACATATTCAGTACATTATCCCATACTGACGTTCCTTATGGGGGACCTACATTTTATGCTGCAGGTACAGGTACTAGTAGATCTCCCCAGTAGGAATACAGGATATCCAGCTGCTGATACTAAGCTCCAGGTTGCTTCGGAGCTTTGTATGTCGAGAGTGTATATGTTTATATTGTACAGTTAGATGAGGCTGGGACTGTCCCGAACCTTATCAGTTACTTTTCCTTATCTAGAGGCTTTGTAGACTATGTAACTTAAAGTGTGGTCATGCCTCGTACTTTAGACACTGTGCCCCCAACGGCCTAGTCATATGCACTTCCTTTTGGCTTGTTAGCACTGTTTATTTTCTTAAAGGCATGTCAATTGTATAAACTCTTTATAATATATATAGAAAGAGCATAAATACAGGTTGGTTCTCCTGGGCCTTATCGGCAACGGGTGCCAGTCCGCCTTAGCGGAACTTGGGGCGTGACATGTGATCACATAAATGTCTATGATATTGGCTCATGAGCATATTGGGTGTTTATACCTCTTTTGGAAATTGTCAATGGGTTATTCTTATGCTTGAAAAATAAGATATAAATTGTGATTTGTCATTTGAGCCCAAGTATGAATTATTATGAATGATATTTGACTTTTAAGCACAAGTATGCATCTAAATGATTTGATAATACTTGTGTCTCTTTTGAAAGCATGTATATGTATATGTAATTTTGTGGGATGATGAATTAGCATCAATGGATTGGGGGTGTCAGGGCTATCCCTAAGTGTCCTCTCCCTTTTATTGAACTATATGCCAGCATAGGTGTATATGGTAACCGTCACTGAAATGGGAGACCCATAAGGTGCGGTTACAATATTGATATGATATGATAAAGATTGTGAAAATCCTATCAGAAATAGGAGGCCCGTAAGGAAGGTTACTTCTTCAAAATGGGAGGCCCATAAAGAGAAGCATGGTTTCCTATTGGTAAGTATATTACCTCTTTTCTAATGTGGGAATAATATCGGGATTCCAATTAATAGCTTATTTGGTCTTATATGTCGGTTGAGGTCCCATCCCCTCTTATATAAGCATTTTGCATTTCATGCATCATATTATACTACTCTCCATTGGGTATATACTTCTTTCTACATTATGTTCCCTTGTCATCTTACATTAAGTGTAAGTTTGATAAGTAATGTGCATTACATGCTCGCATACTTAGTACATTCAAATGTACTAATGTATACTTTTGTCTATATGATCTCACCATGTAGGGACCAGAGATTACCTTCATCCATTGTACGATGGCTAGTTGGGATCTTGAGACACTTGGTGTGGTAAGTCCTATCTTCTAAATACAAACCACATTTTCTCTACCTATGAAGTTTGTCTTATGTTATTTACTTTGAGGGTAAGCCCGGGACATGTCTTAGCCCCCATCCTATCTTATGATTAGAGGAATTGTCGGACATCTTGTAGACTTTTTTATTACATGTTATGTGTTGTATTCAAATATTTTGATTATTGGTATAGCTATCTATGAGATATTGATATATGGATTGTTTGAGTATTATAAGATCCTTATATGTTACGATGTGGAGGATCCTAAGTCCCGAATTGCCCCCATAGAGTAAGTCATATTTACTCTTCCTTTGGTTCTTATGTTCTAACATGCTATGTGAATCAATCTTACTCCCTTTTCCCTATGACATCACCATATGTGAGTCATATTTTCCCATCTCTTAGAACTATGTGTTTACTATTTGAATATGCTTCTGAACCGATGATCTGAATATGAAAACTTTGAGACTTGTTTGGAGACTCTCGAGTTCCCGTTCTCCATGTAATTCCCAGGCCCTAGGTCTAGGTCATGAGAAGCTTGGTATCAAAGTACTAGGTTTATAAATGATCCTCGGAGTCCATCATGTTGCATCGAGTAGAGTCCTATTCATAGGCGTGAACTACACTCATAAGTGGGAGGATTTGATGACATTCTAGGAATTGTCTCACTTCTTTATGTCTTATGTCGTGCTTCAGACCATATATTGGTTTCCTTATCCTGATGGTATCCTTGCTATATTATAAAAGATGCCTCCATGAAAATCTCCCCTAGCAAGGATGGTTTGGTTTGTAAGGACCAAGTTACTCCAGAGCCTATCTCTAATGGTGGATTTTGTACGGCCTTTGCTATGATTGCACAAGTGGTGACTTCTTAGATTACGCTGGATAATTTTCACTATAACACCCCACATCATACATATACTAGTTCTACGCAAATGAAAAATGATATGGTTTGGTCAAATTAGCGCCCATTTCTAAGTACTAGAATCTCATGTTAAAGGGCAATATGTGCGTCTAACGCTTAAGAGGATCGAGTGTATACAAGTTTTGTGTCAAATTGAGGAGATCATGGCCCTAAACAAAGTGAGAGAATTAAGGTGCTTGCAGTACTTAGGAAGCTAGCAGTTGAGTCACCTACTTGCTTAGCTTAAACTTGCTAGCTAGACGGAGACGAGGCCCGACGTCAAATCTGTCCAAGTCCAATTATGGATAAATTCCATGTTAAGGGTGTAACTTTATCCCATGTTTTAGCATCACAAATGGGCTGTATTTTCAGCCCATTAAGAATAGAAAAGGGGACCAAGCCCATTATAATTCATTTGATAATTTAGGCCCAACTAACTAAAGAGAAAGGGGAAAAATGGGCAGCAAAGGCTCATCAACTTTGAGACCCATTTAGGCCCAAGTGTGAGGGCCAAGCTACTGCATCAATAACTTATTAATATGTGTTACTATGTTGTCAAAATCTCAATAGAAAGTTGGCTAAAGAGACCCTTTAAAAGGGCTCAAAAACAGTCCCTTAAGTCATTTCAATTTGGAATAATTTTCAGCTTTCCTAAAGACTTT
This sequence comes from Solanum clarkiae, assembly GCA_011800125.2. Classification (NCBI taxonomy): domain Eukaryota; kingdom Viridiplantae; phylum Streptophyta; class Magnoliopsida; order Solanales; family Solanaceae; genus Solanum; species Solanum clarkiae. Next base: position 2,776 of record JAABOM020067199.1, on the reverse strand, counting down.
CTTTTACTCTTTACTTCACTTCATAACACAGAAAATAAAACCTTCTAGGGTTCTTGATGGAAATGTCAATATTGAAGGATAAGGGTACGTGGAAATATCCATGTATTTGGTATACTTTTTCCATGAAAAACAAGAAATATATGCTAGTTATGCTTGTTAACAAAGGTTGGACAACATGTGTTTAGAAAGTTATTGCACACTTGATTTTTTTAGTGACTTCTCTATGGATTATGGGTTGTATTATAAAGAGAAGTTGATGTTCTTAATATGGTTTAAGTTATAGATATTAATCTAGGGTTGCTGCCCTGATCTTGTTTCACTTAAAAACGAGTTTTATTGTGCTATCTTAAGTGTGATTTTGATTAGAACTTGTAGGCTGATGGATGGAAAGTTATTGCCTCACGTCCTTCATGACTGCTTTGGTGATTTTCTGGACTGTTTTAAGGATGTTTTTATGTATAGAGGTGTTGAGGATAGTTTGGTTAAAGTTCGGATAGTTTTGACTTGTTGACGTCAAGATATAGGGAAATAGCGTAATGTTGTGTTACCGGGTTGCATGTAGAGGGGAGTTGGTTTGTGCTGTGAATTATGGACTATTTCCAATATGTTACGGACCTGAACTAGACTATATACACCATGTATATAGAATGGGTAGTAGACACATATGCTTAGGGGTGGAAAGGATAAAATAACATCATTGGGTCGATGCTTACAGATTGCTGCCCGAAGATTATTTTTAAATTAGATTGGACTGCAAAGACATGTTTAGTAGTTACTAATGCTTGTTTTATTACCCACACTAATATAGATCACTACTTGAGAAAAAAGGAGGTTACTTCGAGGTAATAATGAGGTCGTACAACGTGGTATGTAAGGCTACTCGATTTCGTATTACTTGGCATGAAATCTAGATTCTTCCTTGGCACATAAAAGCACTTACCAATTCCGAAACAACTATTAACCGTGTCTTCACTCTTTCACATGTTCATATGCTCCCATACATAGTCACCTTCAAATCTTCATGCATACATGGATACCAAGTTACATCGGTTCTTGTTGCTAAATAAAGTTCATGAGTTGCTTCATCTCATATGCATTTTATTATTTGTGTAACGTACTCTTTTCACTGTCATATTGTCTTGTATGATTATTTACATGTCACATGCTACATCAACAGTCCTACAACTCCAATATTATGACTACCGAAAGAATCATCTCAAAGGTAATTGAAAGGTAAAGTATATTACTTATTGATGGGTGGTAACCCGAGGGGTGGAAGAATCACCTAGCCATGGTCGATTCTATCATAGGGCTAGCCCAAGGGGTGAAAGGAAAAGCCTAGCCAGGGCCAATCTCGATATAGATTTATCAATGATCAGCTAGTCATTTGTATTACATATTATGTACAGATTATACAGTAAATGTAAAGTAATAAAAACAACATAAAGTACATAATCCCACAGTATAACTAAAGGTGGTTTCTTATCCTTACACCAGTGCATAGTTTCATTTGAGTTGTTACTTCATATACAATATTTCCTGCCTTACATCAATGCACTATCTCGTACTGAGGTTCATTACGGGGGACCTGCATCTCATGCTGCAGGTGCAGGTGCTAGTAACTCTCCCCAGTAGGAGTACAGGATATCCAGCTGTTGTTACCAAGCTCCAGGTTGCTTCAGAGATTTGTGCGTCTAGAGTTTATATTTTTGTATTGTATAGTTAGTCGAGGCGGGGCCTTTCTCGATCCTTATCAGATACTTTTTCTTATCTAGAGGCTTTGTAGACTATGTAAATTAAAGTGTGGTCATGTCTCATACTTTAGATATCGTGGCCCCAATATCCTAGCCATATACATTTTCCTTTGCCTTGTTATTACTGTTTACTTTCTTAAAGGCATGTTGAATGTAGAAATCCCATATAATATATATAGAAAGTGCATGGATACATGTTGGTTCTCTTGAGCCTTATTGACAACAGGTGCCAGTCCGCCTTAACGGGACTTTGGATGTGACAAAAGTGGTATCAGAGCGGGTCATCCTAGGGAGTCTACAAAGTGGTGTCTATTTAGAGTCTTGTTTATCGATGTGTTGTACACCACATTTATAAGAACGAGGCTACGTGGCATTTAGGAGTTGTTACTTTCTTTTCATTCTTTAGATTGTTCCATAGAGCTAAGTGTAATATGTGGATTGTGTCTAACCCCTAAATTGTTTCGTTCAGCAAGTATGCCAGAAACCATGAAAAACAAAGGTAAAGGGAAGAAAGTAGAAGTGGTGGTTGGTATACCCAGTCGGGTGAGACAACGAAATGAGGCTCAAGATGAGTCTCTATCACAGACATCTCCAACTCCTCCAGCTCCTGATGAACCAGGAAGTAGTGAAAGTCCCCCAAAACCACCTATTGATGCTACCGTGTAGGATTTGAGAAATATAGTCCAACTGTTGACTTGTATAGTTGCTGGCAAAGGTCAAAGACACGAAGGCCCATTTATAGGTGCAGGTGGTGTGAATAGAGCAGCTAGCATGAGGATACATGACTTCCTTAATTTGGACCCTCCATTCTTCACTAGGTCAGATCCTAATGAAGATCCACAAGACTTTATTGATCAGATTCAATGCACTTTGGATGTTATGCATATGAGTGGTACAGAAGCTGTTGAGTTAGCGGAACATTGGTTGAAGGCTATGGCTATATTCTGGTATGAAGCTTGGAAGCAATCTAAGGGTATATATGCACCTCCAACTACCTGGAAGGAGTTCAAAGAGGCATTTCT
>JAABOM020067194.1:0-39500 GCA_011800125.2 Solanum clarkiae | reverse complement strand
ATACACTGCATACCCCTCAGTGCCTTCTGGGAGTACTAACATAGGTGCAGAAGTTAGCTTATTTTTCAGCTCCCGGAAGCTCCTTTCACATGCATCATTCAATCAGAACTTCGCTGCTTTATGTGTCAACTTTGTTAGAGGTGCAGAATTAGAAGAAAAAACTATCAAGAAACCTTCTGTAATAACCTGCCAACCCTAGAAAGCTCCGAACTTCCATGGGTGTCATAGGCCTTGGCAATCTTTCACAACCTCTATTTTCTGTGAATCAACCCTTATTCCCTCATCAGACATAATAAGACCCAAGAATGCCACTGATTTTAGCCATAATTCACATTTAGAAAATTTGGCATATGACTGTTGATCACGAAGAACCTGTAACACTTGTCATAAGTGATTTGGGTGGTCCTCTTCTGATCTTGAATATACCAAAATGTCATCGATATGTAGTTTCACGAACACATCCATGAATGGATTAAATACCCTGTTTATTTGATCCATAAAAATTGCTGGTGCATTCGTTAGCCCAAATGACATAACAAGAAATTCAAAGTGACCATAGAGTGTTCTGAGAGTAGTCTTAGGTATATCTTTCTCCTTCACTCTCACTTGGTGATAACCTGATCTCAAATCAATTTTTGAAAAGCATTTGGCACCCTGTAACTGATCAAATAAATCATCAATCCTGGGGAGGGGATATTTATTCTTAATGGTCACCTTGTTCAATTGTCGATAGTCGATACACATTCTCAAGGTTCCATCCTTTTTGTGTACAAATAACACTGGTGCACCCCAAGGGGACATACTAGGTCTTATAAAACCCTTCTCCAATAAGTTTTTTAACTACTCTTTTAATTCATGCAATTCTATCGGGGCCATTCTATATGGAGGGATGGAAATAGGTTGAGTGCCTGGAAGTAAGTCAATACCAAAATCTATTTCTTGTTCTGGAGGTAAGCCTAGAAGTTCTTCAGGGAACACATCAACAAATTCATTCACTACTGGAACTGATTGAAGAGTTGGTGCATCTGCCTTTGTATCCCTTACTCTAACTAAATGACATATATACCCCTTAGATATCATCTTTTTGGCCTTAAAATAAGAGATAAACTTACTCTTTGGTGCCCCAGTATTGCCTTCCCATTCAAGAACAGTATCATTTGGAAAGTGGAAGTACACTTTCTTAGTTCGGCAATCCACAGTGGCATAGCAAGAAGATAACCAATCCATGCCCATTATAACATTAAATTCCACCAATTCTAGCTCAATAAGGCCAGCCAATGTGTCACAATCACAAACAATTACTACACAATCGCAATAAATCCTTATAGCAATAATAGATTCACCAATTGGCATGGACACTTCAAATGGTTTGTTCAATAATTTGAGTGCTCTTAAGCTACCCAGCAACTAGTGGGGTAATGTATGATAGTGTAGAACTAGGATCAATTAATGCACATACATTATGTGAAAATATGGATAATATACCTGTGACCATATCAGGTGAAGCTTCCGAATTTTGCCGACTCCCCAGATCATAAGTACGATTTTGGACTCCGCTCGAGCTAACTACCCTTCTAACACCTCTACCATAACCCATAGGTACTTGTTGACCCCTAACTAATGGAGGAATTAACGATGATAATGCAACAGCAGACCTAGTTGATTGTGCTATATCACTCATACTCCTCGGGTAATCTCTCATCATATGCCCTAGCGCATCACACCAATAACAAGCATCTGTGCCAACATGACATGTACCTGAATGACTTCTTCCACACTATTTATAAGGCTGCATAGGGGTCATTTGCTGGCTTGCTGAATATCCTGTTGTCCGGGCGCCTTGCCCTCACTTCTTGGACCAAACTGATTTCTCCTAGACCCCTGAAGTTCTGGTAGAGCACCGGCTGTAAAGTATGAGGATGATGGCCTAGGCGATCTATTAGAAAATCAAGGCCTAAGCTCACCTTGGGGTGGTGTAAACTGCCCTATAGACTTGGCCCTCTTGGACTACGCCCTTTCTAACTCTTGTGTCCTTCTCCTTTGCCTCTAATCCTCCAATTTCTATGAAAATGCTTGCATTCTCGCTATATCCATGTCTTTGTTCAAGGAACCAATGGTGCAGTCTTTGACCAAATACGTATGCAATCTATCCACATATCGATGAACTCTATCCGCCAAAGTAGCAGCTACATTAGGAGCATACCTGGCTAGGGAATTAAATTGAAGGCTATACTCTCTCACGCTCATATTCCCTTGGTGTAGGTTCAGTAACTGATCTTCACGGCCCTTTTGGATCTCTAATGGTAAGTAATGGTCAAGAAATGCCTTTTTGAACTCCTTCCAGGTAGTTGGGGGTGAATCTATATCCTTAGATTGCTTCCAAGCTTCATACCACAATATAGCGAAACCCTTCAACCTTTATGTCGATAACTCGACAGCTTTTGTACCACTCACATGCATGACATCTAAAGTACGCCTGAGTCTGATCAATAAAGTCTTGGGGATCTTCATCAGGATTTGACCCAGTGAAGAATGGAGGGTCCAAATTACAAAATCACGTATCCTCGCGCAAACTGCCCTATTCGCACCATTTGTACCTATAACTGGACCTTCCTGTCTTTGACCTTGGCCAGTAACTATACAGGTCAATAGTTGGACTGCATTTCTCAGATCCTACACGGTATTATCAATAGGTGGTTCTGGGGAATTTCACTACTTCTGGGTTCATCAGGAGCTGGAGGAGTTGGAGATGTCTGTGACAGAGACTCCTCTTGTACCTTATTTTGTTGTCTCACCTGACTGGGTATACCAAGCACCAATTCTACTCCCTTCCCTTTACCATTGATCTGCATGGTTTCTGGCATACTTTGTTGTACAAAACAATTTAGGAGTTAGACATAATGCACCAATTACACTTAGCTCTATGGCACGATCTAAAGAGTGAAAAAAAAAAGCAACTGCTCCTAAATGCCACATAGCCTCCTGCTTATAAATGTGGTGCACAACACATCGATAAACAAGACTCTACATAGACACTGCTTTGTAGACTCCCTAGGATGACCTACTCTGATACCATTTCTGTCACACCCAAAATCCCATTAAGGAAGACTGGCACTCATTGCCAATAAGGCCCGGGATAATCAACCTGTATCTACGCACTTTCTATACATATTATAAGGGATTTCTACATTCAACATGCCTTTAAGAAAGTAAATAGTAACAACAAGCCAAAAGGAAATGCATATGGCTGAGCCGTTGGGACCACGGTGTCTAGAGTACGAGACATGACCACACTTTAATTTACATAGTCTACAAAGCCTCTAGATAAGGAAAAGTATCTAATATAGGTCGGTACAGGCCCCGCCTCGGCTAACTATACAATACAAAAAAGATATAAGCTATAGACACACAAAGCTCCGAAGCAACCTGGAGCTAGGTAACAGCAGCTAGATAACTATACTCCTACTGGGGAGATCTACTAGCACCTGTACCTGTAGTATAAAATGCAGGTCCCCCATAAGGGACGTCAATACGAGATAATGTACTGAATATGTAAGGCAGGAAACACTATATATGAAGTAACAACTTAATGAAACTATGCACTGGTATAGGATAAGAGACCACCCTTAGTTATACTGTGGGATCATGTACTTTATGTTCTTTTTATTACTTTACCTTTACTGTAAAATCCATGCACAGCAACTAATACAAATGACCAGCTGATCAGTGGTACATCTATATCGGGATTGTCCCTGGCTAGGCTTTTCCTTTAACCCCTTGGGCTACCCCTCCCCCCCGATGGTAGGATCGACCCTGGCTAGGTGATTCTTCTACCCCTCGGGTTACCACCCATCAATAAACAATATACTTTACCTTCCAATTACCTTTGAGATGATTCTTTTGGTGTCATTATATTAGAGATAATCATACAAGACAAGATGACAATGAGAAGAGTATGTTACATAAATAATGAAATGCGTATGAGATTAAACAACTCATGAACTTTATTTAGCAACAAGAATCCATGTAACTTGGTATCCACGTATGTATGCAGATTTGAAGGTGACTATGATGGGAGCATATGAACATGTGAAAGAGTGGAACCTATGGAATTGGTAAGTGACTTTATGTGCCAAGGAGGGGTCTATGTTTCATGCCAAATAATATGAACTCAAGTAGCCTTACATACCTCGCTGTACGACCTCTTTATTACCTCGAGATAACCTTCACTTCCTCCAAATATTTATCTAAAACATAGTATATGATAAAACTAGCATTAGCAGCCAATAGATACTTCTTGGCAGCCCAATTTCATGAAACAGCAAGCATATAATTATAAACCCAACCGTATTCTTTCAACCTTTCCATCCCTAATCATATTTTCTAATACACATTCTTATATTTATATATATATCATGTGCAGCTTATTTTTGTGCCATAACAGTCTTACAACAGCCCACGAAACAAAACACATAACAATTCTTCACAACATACAAATAGGCAGCATAACATTACGTCCCTTTGCCACATTGTGACGTCAACAATCCTGAACCTATTTCAACTTTACCCAAACTGTCCTCAACCCATATATAAACAGAGACAACCCTAGAATAGTCTTAGAACAGTATCATAGCAGTCATGTAGGACGTGACACAATAGTCTTCCATCCATCAGCCCACAAGTTCCTGTTACGAGCACAATTACGATATCACACAAGAACTCACTTTCGCAGACTGTAAAAATGGTTCAACAGACTTTCTACATCATTATAGAACCAATATTCATTAAGAACAGTAGAATCCCTTCATAATCAATCCAACCAAAAAGAGAAAAGCTTCCAAATAAACAAGAAAAATGTAGAACAACTTTTGGAACACATGTTGTCCAACAATTTCAGCAAGCATAACTAGCATATATTTCTTGTTTTCATGGGATGAGTATAACAAATACATGGATATTTCTATTTATCTTAGCTTTCAAGATTCAAGTTTCCTTCAAGAACCCTAGAAGGTTGTATTGGCTACCTTGTGAAGTAAAGTAAAAGAGAAAACAAGACTCTTTAGAAAAGATGAAAATTTGTTTCAAGTGAAATGACTTAAGGGGATGTTTTTGAGCCCTTTTAAAGGGTCTCTTTGGCCGAATTCCTCTTGCACTTTTGACCACATATTAGTACATATTAAGAAGCTAGTGATGCAATGGCTTGGCCCTCACCTTGAGCCTAAATGGGTCTCAAAGTTGATGGGCCTTGGCTGCCCATTTTTCCTAATTCCTCTTCATTTAGTTTAGGCCCAATTAGTCAAGTGGGTTGTGATGTATTTGGGCCCTTTTGATATCCTTCTTGGGCTGAAAATATAGTCCATTGATGATATTAAAACATGGGCTAAAGTTACACCCTTAACACGGACTTTATTCTTAATCAGATTTGGACAAATTCGACATCGGTCCTCGTCTCCGTTTGGATAACAATTTAATCTAAGCAAGTAGGTGACTCACCTGCTAGCTTCCTAAGTCATACAAGCACCTCAATTCTCTCACTTCGTTTAGGGTCGTGATCTCCTAAATTTGACATAAAACTTATCTACACTCGACCCTTTTTAGCGTTAGACATACATATCGCCCTCTAATTTGAGATTAAAGCACTTTTAAAAATAGGCGCTAATTTGACCTAACCATATTATGTTTCATTTGCATAGTACTAATATTGTAAGATGTGGGGTGTTACAGATTCATCCTAGTAAAATCCTCACCCTTGAGGCCAGAGTAAGAACATGAGAAGATTGGGCCCCTCGGTTGAATTGGTTGATCATAGCATGAGCCAACATGGTGATAGCATCTCGGAACTCATCACGGGCCACTGCCCCATCTTAAGGAGCTTGTGGAGCGGGAGGAGCCGATTACTCCTCGAGTGAACGGGCTCTCATTAGTCTTCCTCTTGGAATGGGCATGATCTAGAATATCAAAGAACATTCGTTAGAGGTAAAGCTTTACCTTAACTTCTATAGCACTACATAGAGCATGAAGAAGGGAAACATTTCCTAAAATGCCTCATAGTCTCTCACTCATGGTTATGGTGCACTTCACAATCATGAATAAGACTCTATTCGATGCAGTGTGTTGGAATTTGAGGACCATTAACAAGCTAGTGCTCTGATACCAAGTTTGTCACAACCCATACCTAGGGCCTAGATGTGACACAGCGAATGGGAACTCGAATGGACCCCAAACAAGCCTCTTAGCATATCATACACACATCCTTGGTCACAAAAGAAAAATAAATAAGAACAAGAGATATAAGTAAGGGAATTAGGACTAATGGAAATCTTGATATTTGTATAGCATAAAAGAGTCAGATCTCAAAGCATAAGTTTATCAATTGTTCCAATAACACCTCTAAACATAGATTGGAGTGGGGGCCAAGACACTTTTCAGGCTCACCCTCATAGTATCAAGGTTTCAACATAAGAAAATAACAAAAAGGCAAAAGAAACATAGATAGTGTCCTCGAACTTGAGGAATCACCAAAGTGTATCTCCAAAGCACCAAACTAGCCCCGTGGAGGATGATCGAGAGGTGATCCAAATCCTACATGGTAACATCATGTAGGCATAGAGTATGTGTTAGTATGATTGAATGTACTATGTATGTAGGATGCAATGCAACAAGAAATAGGCAACATAGTCAAAATGCAAAATCATAAGCAATGAATAAGTATAATATCTATATGGCATGTACGATCAATGTTTGAGGTTAAACATGCTTGTAAATCATATAACTTGTGAATATAAATTACATGTGTGGGAAGAGACCATAATATTAGACCAAGCAAGCTATTACTTAGAATCCAAGGCATGTCACCCTCTTGGAAGGTGATTGAGGTATCTGCCCCTATTCATGGTAGTACGGGCATATCGTCCCCAGAAAAGATGGTCAAGGTATCTACCCCTCAACATGGTAGTACGGGCATGTCACCCCTCGACTAGGTGATTGACGTACATACGCTTCAACAAGGTAGTATGAGCATGTCATACCTCGAACAGGTGAATGAGATACATACCCCTCAACAAGGTAGTATGGGCATGTCACCCCACAACAAGGTGATTAAGGTAGATACCGGGTATGAAACCCCCCAACAAGTTGAATGAGGTATGTCACCTCCTCAACAAAGTGATTGGGCATGTCTTCCCCAATACGGTATGGTCAACTTACAACACCATAAATACTTTTCATGAATTCAACATGCACATACAATCCCTTAATCATTATAAAACCCCTTGACTCATAAACCATGTAATAGATCATCAATAACTTAAGAATCCTTAGCAAGACATTTTATCAAACACTTGCAAGAGTGAAATAATATGAGAAAACTCAATGTAAATCAGCCCACCAACATATAGCAAAACCCTCATGTAAGATACCTTGAAATCCATCATCAAGTCTCATAATAGATCATAGATTCATAGCTCAAAATATGCATAAACAATCAGTATTTTATGAAACTCTAATATAGTTTATAATCAAAATACATAATAAGAGATACACATAGATAACCCAACTTTGAAACATGCAATTTTCATAAAAAGGAAGTACGGGCACCATGGGTGAAAGGACCTAATGGTTGAAACTCACATACCTCAAACTTAGGTTTTCTTAATGCAGTTTTGAAGGAGACTTGATGATTGAATAGAGTTCTTGAGATCTGGAATTAAGCTTGGGACACTTGAATTTGGATGAAATGTTTGATTAAGTGTTTGAGAAGGTTTTAAGAGGGTCTTGAGTGATACAAAGTTGAAAAATGACTAAGTATAGGTGTTTTTATGCATAAATTAGCATGGGGCTGTCACCTCAAGGCCCTTGGGCTGAAACAAAATTGCAGGGAATAATAAACACTAATCCACGCCCTTGGCGCGTCGTCGATAGGGCGCGGATCGCCACTGAATATCAAAATTTTTGAAAAATTATATTTTGCTACGGTTCCTCTAAAATTAGGGTTATACCTATTTTCCACTCAATTTTTCCCCTGATCACGAATATGAAGTCATATTTTTGATATCATGCTCGAATTTTGAAATATATGAAAATTACAATTATAGGTATTTCTGAGGCACATTTTGGGCATTTTGGGGCATTTCAATGAGCACATGGCGCCATGATCACTCTCGTCTCCATTTGTATTTAGTTGGTTATTCTTTTGTATTTTGAGACAAGTTTGTATACATCTTTTATCCACTTTTGAGATTTGTATTTTTTTGTAGTAACTTTGTACTCATGTCTTCCATATGTTAGGGAGGATTTTTTGGCATTTGTTTACTGTAATGTTTCCTCTTACTTTCTTCAGTTAATTATACTAAATTGTTTACTTTTGATTTTGTTCTATGCTCATACCTGTTATTTGTCTTTTCAGGTTACAGATTGAGTTAACTAGTGCTGAAGTATAATAGGTGCCAATATGACTCAAAAAAATTTGGTCGTGACAAGTTGGTATCGAAGCCTCTGGTTTGCCGGTATCTCTTGTATAGAACTAATGTCTAGTAGAGTCCTGCAGATCTGTGTGGAGACTTCATAACCTATCTTCAGGAGGCTAGAATTTAATGTAGGAAGATTCTTACTTTTGGTTCATTATCGCGCATTGATTGTCATATTGGTTTTTGAAATCTCACTTGTTTCACTCTTTCATGGGATAGCTCGTACATGAGGTGTAGCAATTGAATGTAATCATCTTGAGCTAACAGATAGAGCCCAACTATCTTTATAGTTAATAATTTCATGTTTCTTTCTTATGAGGTGATTCCAATAGTTTCAAAGTGAGAAATCTAGTGATGATTTTGTGTTCAAAAACATCAACACTAAAAATGGAAAATGGAATCAACAATAAAATTTACATCTTAGTTCTCAGAAACCTTCTTACACAATTTATGTTGACAGATTATGCAGCTTTCATCTTCATGGGATTTTAATTAACTCTTTATTAGCAATCCTAATTATGGATAAGTATGAGAAACATATGTTTCAAAGTCATTATCTGAAATGCCCCAAAAAGTGCCAAAAATATGTCTCGTAAATGCTCATATTCATAATTTCCATATTTCTCAAAATCCATGCGTGATATCAAAAATCCGACTTCATATTTGTGATCGCAGGAAAAATTGAGTGGGAGATGGGTAAAACCCCAATTTTAGAGCAACCATATAAAAATTTAATTTTTCAAATTTTTCAATTTCCAGAATCGATTCGCGCCCCTGGAGCGATGGGGCAAAGGGCGCGAACCTTTATATTTTCTTGCTAGTTTTATTGATTCGGTCGAAGGCCTTCGGATCTTGGGTCTAAGCCTTCATATGCGTAAAAACACATATACTTAGTCATTTTTTCAACCCCATACCATTCAACAAATTCCCCAAAACCCTCTCAATCACTTAGCCAAATATTTCACCCGATTCAAGTGTCCTAAACTCACTTCCAAATCTTAAGGAATTCGTTCAAGCTTTAAGTTCTCATTCAAATCTTCATCAAAGAAATCTCCAAAGTTGAGGTATGTGGGTTTCAACCATTGGGCCCTTTACCTTCCTTTTTATACAAATTACATATTTTCAAGTTGATTTACTTATGGGTATTCTTACTATGAATTTGATTATAAACTATGTTGGGGTTTTCATGAAAAGTGGATTGTTTAAGCATGTTTTCAGCTATGAATCTATATTCTATGATGAGATTTGATGAAAATTTTTAATATATGTTGCATGAGGGTGTTACCAAGTGTTGGTGGGTTGATTTACATTAAGTTTTCTCACATAATTTGATTCATTAATTTCATAATTTTGAGCTAGCATTACACATCCGCCAAGTGTTTGACAAAATGTCCAATTAAGGATTTTTGAGTTATTGAACGTCTATTGCATGGCTTATGAGTTAAGTATCTTTATGATAATGAAAGGAATGTATGTATGTGTTGATTTCATGAAATGTATCTATAATGTTGCAAGTTGACCACACCTTGTTAAGAGGGTGTTATGCCTCAACCACCTTGTCGGAGGGTACTAGGCTCATATTACTATATTGAGGGATATATACCTTGACCATCTTGTTGGGGGGTGCTAGGCCTGTATTACCATGTTGAGGGGTATATACCTTGACCACCTTTTCGGGGGGGTGCTAGGCCCATACTACTATGTTGAGGGGTATATACCTTGACTACTTTGTCGGGGGGTGCTAGGCCTGTACTACCAATCGAGGGGTAGATACCTCAATCACATTGCAAGGGGGTACTAGGCCTTGGATTCCAAGTATTAGATGTTTGGTCTATGATGATGGTCTCTTCCTACACATGTATTATATTCTATACAAGCATGTTTTACTTTGAGCAATGATCATGCATGTCATATTGTTATAGTACTTCCTATTGCCTATGCATATGTATTTTGATTATGTTGATTATCTCTTGTGGCACTGCATCCTACATACTTAGTATATTCAAATATACTAACGCATACTCTATGCCTTCATGATGTTACCTTGTAGGAATTGGAGCTCCACTAGATCATCCTCCTCCTCCACGTGGCTAGTACTAACTCTTCAAGCAAGCTTGGTGAGTCCTCAACTCCAAGGATAATAGCTATTGATCCTATGTTATGTAAAGACTCTTTTCTTTGTTTAGATGCTTATGACTATGAGGGTGAGCCCGAAAAGTTGTCTTGGCCCTCGCCCAGTCTATGTTAGGGGTTGTTGGACAAGTTATGTATTTATTCTTTGAGCTTTGAATCCTTTGATGATTTATGCTATGAAAGACTTCCCTTTGTCCCTTTATCCTTATTTATATTCTCTTATTGTTGTTTAATTTCTTCTGTTACCAAGTATGCGTAAATTATATACTAAGAGGCTTGTTTGGGATCCCTTTTGGTCCCCATTCCCCGTGTCACGTCTAGGCGCTATGCTTGGGTCGTGATAAACTATGTATCAGAGCACTAGGTTGTTAATGGTCCTTGCATCCAATACACCACGTCGATTAAAGTCTTACTCGTTGTTGTAAAGTGCACCACTACTATGAGTAAGAGGCTATGAGGCATTTTAGGAAATGTTTTCTTTCTTCTTGATCTAGGTCATGCTATAGGATTTAAGGTAAGCATTTTCCTTAACGAATGTTCTTTGCTATGCTAGATCATGCCTATCCCAAGAGGAAAAAGATCTCCTACACCCGACGAACAACTGGCTCATGAAGAGTTCCGAGAAGTTATTGCTATGCTTGCTCAAGCTATGACTAATCAAATCAACCAAGGGGCTCAATCCCCTCATAATACTCCTCTAGCATCTAGGGTAAGGGATTTCATGACGATGAACCCACCAGAGTTCCATGAGTCTAAAGTTGATAAGGACCCTCAAGAATTTATTGATGAGGTGTACAAAGTGTTGTCTATCATGGGTGTTCGATCGGAGGAGAAGGCGGAGTTGGCAGCTTACCTACTCAAGGGGGTGGCCCAAATATGATTTAGTCAATGGAGGAAGGAGACGCGGAACAACATTTTGATCCTTTGGAAGGAGTTTAAAAGGGAGGCATTTCTCAACCGGTTCTTCCCTCTTGAGCTAAGGGAGGAAAAAATGATAGACTTCATGAATTTGAAGCAAGGGTCTATGAGTGTGAGGGATTATGACCTCAAGTTCAACCAACTCTCTAAATATGCTCCACAATTGGTGGTTGAGCGAAGGTCTAGAATGGATAAGTAGGTGATGGGTGTATCCGACTTGGTGAATGAGGAGTGTCGTGTTGCCATATTGATTGGTGATATGAACTTGTCCTACCTCATGACTTATGCCGAATAATTAGAGGGGGAAAAGTTGAGAAAAGAATAAATGGTGAGGCCAAGAGGGCTTGTTTTGAAGGAAGGTTCCAAAGTCCTATAGGTGGCTAGTCTCTTCAAGGCCAAGGGTCTTCAAATGCTCCTAATAGAAGTTTGCTAATGACAATCCAAGGCCCCAAGGAGGTGGTGGTGTGGTGCCTAAAGCTATGTGCCCAACATGTGCTAGAAGCCATGATGGCCTATGTTTGGAGGACACTAATGCATGTTATAGCTGTGGAGAAGTAGGTCATAAGAAGATTGATTTCTTGGTAATCAAAACAAGGGTAAAGATGGTCATCCACAAGGTTGGGTGCAAATGCGGTACCTTTGGGGAGAGGAGGCTAACAAGGTGGTTCCCAAAGGCAAAATCAGTTCTATGTTCTTCAAGGGAGGCAAGGGGTAGATGTGGTATCCAATGTCATCACTGGTATGTTAAAAGTCTTTAATTTTTATGTGTATGCATTAATAGATCCGGGTGCCAGTCTTTCTTTTGTTACTCCTTTTGTTGCCAAAAAGTTTCATATTGAACTCGAATTGTAGTGTGAGCCATATGAGGTGTCTACTCTCGTTGGTGTATCCATTGTTGCTAGAAGGGTCTATAGAAATTGTCTCGTTTTCATTTTGCATAAACTATTGCCTTGAGATTTTGTTGAGTTGGGTATGGTGGATTTTGATATCATTCTTGGGATCTATTGGTTGCATGCATATTATGCCTCTATTGATTGTAGAACTCGTAGGGTCGAATTCCAATTCCCAAATGGACCTATCCTTGAGTGGGAAAGTCATAATGTAGTAGTCAAGGGTAGATTTATTTCTTGCATTAAAGCCCAAAGGTTGATTTCTAAGGGCTGTCTCTATCATCTTGTGAGGATTAGGGAAGTTGAGTCTAAAGTCCTTCTTATAGAGTCGGTTTCAATGGTAAATGAGTTCCTTGATGTCTTTCCTAATGAGCTTCCCGATGTTCCTCCTAAAAGGGAAATAGATTTTGGTATAGATCTCCTACACTATACTCAACCCATTTCTATTCCCCTTTAACGTATCACCCTGATGGAATTGAGGGAGTTGAAAGAGCAATTGAGTGATTTGTTAGAGAAGGGTTTTATTAGGCCTAGCCAATTACCTTGGGATACACCGGTGTTGTTTGTGAAGAAGAAGGATGGTCCTCTTAGGATGTGTATTGACTACCCGCAACTTAATAGAGTCACTATCATGAATAAGTACCCGCTACCAAGGATTGATGATCTATTTGACAAACTTCAAGGGGATAGTGAATTCTCTAGGATTGATCTTCGGTCCAAGTATCACCAAGTGAAAGTGAGGGAGTGTGAAATTCCCAAAAGGCCTTCAGGACTAGATATAGGCACTATAAATTCGTGATTATATCTTTTGGGTTGACTAATGCACCGGCTATCTTCATGGATCATATGAATAGGGTCTTTAAACCCTATCTTGATTTGTTTATGGTAGTATTCGTTGATGATATCTTGATATATTCCCATAGTGAGGTGGAGCATGTGGGTCACTTGAAGGTGGTGTTACAAATCTTAAGGGACGAGAGGTTGTATGTCAAATATGAGAAATGTGAGTTTTGTTTGAAATATGTTGCCCTTCTAGGTCATCTTGTGTCAGGTAATGGTATAAAGGTGGATCCTAAGAAGACGGAGGTAATTAGAAATTGTCCTAGACCTTTGACTCCATCGGACATAGAAGTTTCTTGGGCTTAGCTGGTTACTACCGGAGGTTTGTGAATGGGTTCTCTTCTGCTGCTTCTCCTATGACTAAGTTGACCCAAAAGGAGGCAAAACTTGTGTGGACCGATGAGTGTGAAAAGAGTTTTCAAACCTTGAAAGATAAGCTTGTCTTCGCTCCTATATTATCTACCGAAAGGATTGGAAGGGTTTATTGTGTATTGTAATGTCTCACGAATTGGTTTAGGTTGTGTTTTGATGCAAAATGGTAAGGTGATAGCTTATGCCTCTAGGCAACTTAAGGTTCACGAAAAGAATTATCTTACCGATGATCTTGAATTGGCCATCATGGTGTTTGCTTTGAAATTTTGGCGTTATTATTTGTATGGAGTGCATGTTGATGTGTTTACCGATCATAAGAGTCTCAAATATGTGTTCACCCAAAAAGATCTCACCTTGAGACAAAGAAGGTGGTTAGAGCTTCATAAGGATTATAATATGAGTGTGCATTATACCCTTGGTAAGGCAAATGTTGTGTCCAATGCTTTGAGTAGGGTGTCAATGAGTAGCCTAGCCCATGTTGGTGATGAAGGCAAAGAGGTGGCTAAAGAGTTTCATTGGTTTGCCAGACTGGGAGTTAGATTGGAGGATGTTTATAAGGAGTAGTAATGGTTGATGGTTCCAAATCTTCATTGATTGAGGAGGTGAAGGAAAAGCAAGATCTTGACCCCGCTTTGTTAGTATTGAAGGCCTTGGTGAGAGATGACAAAGTGGATGTTTTCTCCCAAGGGGGAGATGATGCCCTTAGGTTCCAAGGTAAGTTGTGTGTTCCTAGTGTGGATGACTTAAAGGAGAAGATTTTAGATGAGGCTCACAATTCTTCCTATTCTATTTACCCCGATTCTACAAAGATGTATAGAGATATGAGGGAAGTATTTTGGTGGGGAGGCATGAAGAGAGATATTGCTAAGTTTGTATCCAATTGTCACAATTGCCAATAAGTCAAAGCCAAACATCAAAGGTCGGGTGTCCTAGCTTAAGACATAGAGATCTATGTGGAAGTGGAAGGAAATTAACATTGACTTTGTGGTTGGGCTACCTAAGACTAGAAAGCATTTTGACTCCATTTGGGTTGTGGTTGATAGAATGACAAAATCGGCTCACTTCTTACCAGTTAAGACTACTCACGGTGCCGAAGATTATGCTAAGTTGTGCATTCATGAATTGGTTAGATTGCATGAGGTTCCCTTATCTATCATATCGAATCGTGGTGCCTAATTCACTTCTCACTTTTGGAGGTTTTTCCAAAGAGGTCTTGGTACCAAGGTAAAGCTTAGTACGGCCTTTCATCTTCAAATGGATAGCCAAGCTGAAAGAACTATCCAAGCTCTTGAGGATATGTTTAGAGCTTGTGTTTTAGAGTTTAAGGATAGTTAGAATGATCATCTTCCACTCATTGAATTTGCTTACAACAATAGCTATCATTCTAGCGTTGGTATGACTTCTTTTGAGGCTCTCTATGGTAGATGTTGTAGGTCCTCGATTGGATGGTTGGAGGTAGGGGAGATGACTTTTTTAGGTCCGTATTTGGTTATGAAGGCCATGGAGAAGGTGAGGTTGATAAGGGAAAGGTTGAAAATATCCCAAAGTCGACAAAAGTCCTATGCCAATGTGAGGAGAGGGGATTTTGTATTTAAAGTTGTTTATTGGGTCTATTTGAAGGCCTCTCCCATGAATAGTGTGGTTCGTTTTGACAAAAAGGGTAAATTGAATCCAAGATTTGTTAGTCTTTATAGAGTATTGTGGAGGATTGATAAGGTAGCCTATGAGTTGGAGTTGCCCAATGATGTGAATATGGTTCATCCAGTCTTTTATATGTCTATGTTAAGGAAGTGTGTGGGTGATCCAAGTGCTATTATGTCTCTTGATATTGTGGGTGTTGTTGAAGACAATTTGACTTATGAAGAGGTTCCAGTAGAAATTTTGGATAGACTAATGAAGAGATTGAGGAAAAAGGATGTGCTTCCGTCAAGGTTCATTAGAGAAACCAATAAGTTAAAAACGACACATAGGAAGCAGAAGCAAATATACAAAAGCGATATCCTATCTCTTTAATTCTCTTCAAGCCTGAGGTACTAATTCGAGTCCCCTATGTGATTTCAAATCTTATGTTTCAGCCTCTATGTCATTGCATACATTCATATTTACGTTGACACGTTTATAATCGGATTTTTAAATGATGTTTTAAGTGCATTGTTGTATTCATGTGTAAGGCTGAACTCATCTTGATTATTTCTCTCATATACGTTTCTTTGACATTCGAGAACGAATATTCCCAAGGGGGAAATATTGAAATTCCCCAAAAGTATCCGAAAATGTGCCAAAAATGTCCATATTTATAATTTCCATATATCTCAAAATTCGTGCATGATATCGAAAATTCGCCTTCATATTCGTGATCATGGGGAAAAATTAAGTGGGAAATGGGTATAACCCCGATTTTAGAGCACCCGTATCAAAATTTAATTTTCTGAATTTTTCGATTTCAAAAATCAATCAGCGCCCCTGGCACGACATGGCCAGGGCATGGACCTATATTTTTTTTGCTTGTTTTATTGATTCAAGGCCTTTGCGTCTTAGGCCTAAGCTTTCCTATGCGTAAAAATACCTATACTTAGTCATTTTTTAAGTTCATACCATTCAAGACATTCCCCAAAACCCTTTCAAACACTTAGCCAAATATTTCACCCAATTCAAGTGTCCCAAACTCACTTTCGAATCTTAAGGAATTCATTCAAGCTTCAAGTTCTCATTCAAATCTTCATCAAGAGAATATCCAAAGTTGAGGTATGTGGGTTTCAACCATTGGGTCCTTTCACCCATGGTGCCGAACCGTCCTTTTTATACAAATTACATATTTTCAAGTTGATTTACTTATGAATATTCTTACTATGAATTTGATTATAAACTATGATGGGGTTTTGCATGAAATGTGGACTGTTTAAGTATGTTTTATGCTATGAATCTATGTTCTATAATGAGATTTGATGAAGGGTTTTAATGTATCTTGCATAAGGGTGTTACCAAGTATTGGTGGATTGATTTACATTAAGTTTTTTCATATGATTTCACTCTTGAATTGCATGATCTTGAGCTAGCATTACACACCCGCCAAGTGTTTGACAAAATGTCCGGTTAAAGGTTTTTGAGTTATTGAAGGTTTATTGCATGGCTTATGAGTTAAGTGACTTATGATAATGGAAGGAATGCATGTATATGTTGATTTCATGAACAGTATTTATAATGTTGCAATTTGACCACACCTTGTTAAGGGGGTGTTATGCCCCCGTACTACCATGTTGAGGGTTATGTACCTTGACCACCTTGTCGGGCGGTGTTAGGCCCGTACTACCTATTAAGGGGGGTTAGATACCCCAATCACCTTCCAAGGGGATGCTAGGTCTTGGATTCTAAATATTTGATGCATGGTCTATGATGATGGTCTCTTCCTACACATGTACTATGTTCTATACAAGCATGTTTTACTTTGAGCATTGATTATGCATGCCATATTATTATAGTACTTCCTATTGCCTATGTATATGCATTTTGATTATGTTGCTTATCTCTTGTGGCATTGCTTCCTATATACTTAGTACATTTAAACGTACTAACGCATACTCCATGTCTACATGACATTACCATGTAGGAACCGAAGCTCCACTTGATCTTCATCCTCTTCCACGTGGCTAGTACAATCTCTTGAAGAAAGCTTGGTGAGTCCTCAACTCCGAAAACAATAGCTATTGATCGTATATTAGATAAAGACTCTTTTCTTTGTTTAGATGGTTATGACTATGAGGGTGAGCCCGAAAAGTCATCTTGGCCCTCACCAATCTATGTTAGAGATATTGTTGGACAAATTATGTATTTATATTTTGAGTTTTGACTCCTTTGATGATTTATGCTATGAAAGACTTCCCTTATTCCCTCTGTTATTTGAAAAAAATAACTTGAATTTCTCAAAAAATCAATTTATTATTTAATTGATTTAAGTAAAACGAAATTTTCAAAACTAAAATTGACTCGCCACTTAATTTTTAGAAAAAATCAAGAAAACCTTTAAAAACATTTTTCAAAGACTTAAACAGAAAAAAAGTTTTAAAATCCAAAAAAAAGGATCTGAATTCATATTTCCGTTTCAAGAAGATTTTACACACTTGAAACAGCCACCAACACATAGTTATCCGGCAATTAGAAATTTTTTTGACTAACTTTAAAGAAAATTATTAAAAGATTTAAATAAAATCTAAGTTTAGAAAGAATTAGACTTAACAACTTTTTTTCTTTCTTTTTTTTTTAAAAAAAAAAAGTTTTTTGACCACGTATATCCAATTCTTTGACAAACTTAGCAAATTTGCGAAAATTGGAAATATATATATTTATATATATATAAACAATATAAATGACTAACTTTTGGGGAATAAACTAGATTAAAAAAGAAAATAAAAAAAGGTTAGTATTAATACAAGTATCACAACATAATAAAAGCCAAGAACAAAGCAAATAAATCAAGTATCGAGCTTGGCAGGCCCAATTAGTCAACATGTTCTAATTTCTAAGAATTGGACCTGCTAGCCCTTTAATTCCCTGCTGCTGCTACTGCTCAAAAGGGGGCTCTTTTTGCCCTTTTAGTCTGTATATACCAGCTGTATACTAGTGTATACAGACGTATACAGCTCCTTGTATCAGCTCCAAGAACATACAAATCAGCTTCCGGAATCTGTACCTGACTCCTCACAATTCCAGGAAGACTGTAGATGCAAGGGTGGAGTCCCAAGAGGGCTCAAAACGTCACATGTGCCCAAAGAAAGAAAAAGAAAAAAAATGCATAAGATATTAATCCCGTCTCAAGTTTATTAAGAATAAAACATTAAGGTATCAAGTGATATGACAAAATCGTGTTCAAGGAACACTAACTCATGGTGCAAATAAACATAAGCATGGCAGAAATGAGACAAGCATATCACAAGTTAATATAACACCCAAAAATTTAAAATATTGATGAGGACATGCTACAATAGCATGTTCCACCAAGTCACAGTAACCCAAAAACAAGTTTTTGATCAAACTTAATCACGCAGTCAAAGTAGAGAGTTTAAAACAAAAGAAAATACATAATGAACTAAAACGAGGTCGGTTTTGGTTAGAGATCTGAAGATATCCAAATAAACAGCCTTGATGTATAGGATGGGAGTGGCAAAGTGTAAACATTAGAAGAATGAGCTTCAAACACATTTCGACACAAAGAGTTTATGGAAAAATATTTTCGGAATTTTCTGAGAACATAACAAACTGAAACAGAGCACAAAGATGGGGATAAGAGTGAATTTTACACAATAAAAGAAAGTAAATGCAAGTTAAGAAAGTAACCAAAGACGTCACAAGCCACAGATGCTGGAACAAGACAGGTTCATCTTTTCACTCGCTAAATTCAAATAACAGCTAGAATGTCACTACAAAAGGTAAATCGGCTACTGCACAATGACTTAAACAAAATTAGATCCTTTGAAGGCACATGGAAGAGCCAGATTTCAAAGAAACGTCTTAATACATGCTCAAGTGAAAATGAAACACAGTTTGTCACCAGTTAAACCCACATAATGCTGTTGACTCATTACAAACTAATTCCAGAGATGAAAAAAGCTAAAAATAGAGTTTAAAACCAAATGACACATATTGTGAATGATAACCCGAGGATGAACCAGTTGCTGCATCGTAAAAATTAAATAATTTCTCTCTCTTCAAGGGACTGGAAAATGGCAGGAATTCAAAGTGTAGGTATTCTAACACATACTAAGACAAAACAAGGAACAACCTGTCACAACGTAGAGTAACATGATGACACTATTTCTACAGCAGCTAGTTCATGAGAAGAAGGGATAAATCAGATGACGAGAACCGTACTTTCTCTTTCACAGTAACCTTTAATGCACTATGAACATAATAGCAGACACCCGAGCGAATTTCACTTCCAGTTTATATAAATGAAAGCAACATTCCAGGAAGAAGAAGATGCAAACTACAACAAATTAAAGGTTTAGCAGAAAATGACATACAGATACCACAGTAACATATAGATAAGTTAATAGTATTCCTCAGATGGATCAAAAGCATCAGAAAAGAATAAAAGCAAGGAAAGTTAAAGCATAGATGAGGATGTATGTACTATCAGAATTCAAACATTTAAGAACTCATATGACGATCTGTGACTCAAAACTTCGAATTTTAAGAGATACTAGGTGATAACAGGAAGAAATTAACAACAGCAGGCTGTATAACCGAAAATTAGAGGAATTCACAAACACCAGAACTCGAATACCATAGACAGTCTGTAACATGCCAGTAAACTTATTGAAACCTCATTAACCGTCAAAAACTAATACTAAATCTCTTTTTTGTTCATACTTGAAACGAACTTCAATGAATAAGCCAGGCAAACCCAAAACACGAAAGAGAAATCATTCATTTAGAACAGATAACTCTTAGCAGTGACAACGTCATAACGAACTGAGAGATAACGAAGCTGATAACAAACTACATTTTGTCCATTAATGCTACAAGCACAATGAACTAAAACAAACTAAACTTGAAGAGAAGTTTACCTTTTTTTGAAGCAGGAACTGGAACGAGATGCTTAAAAAGAACTTCCACCGCTAAGAGAGCCTTGTCTACAAGCTTCCTGTCCTCGAGGGTCGAGATTTTTGCTTCAGGAAATTTTCCGAAATCAGTGAACACTCGAAAAATTAGTTTTGTTTTCAGTGGGAATTGAATATCTCCTAAGGTGAAGAACCGCTCTTTTTGTGAGAAAAATCCCTCTTTTCCAACGGAGAAGAAGGAGCAATTTATAGGCAGATTCAGGGGGGGGGGGGGGGAAGGGCCCCAATTTGAAACTCAAACGTTATCAACACGTTTCCAAAAGCTGGAGATTGCCCCAAGTTGACTCAACCTTGCCCATGTGGCTCAAGGACGAATGGGTTGATCTCGTTTAGGGGGGTGGGCACACCGCGTGCTGCTAGTTTTCGGCTGAAGTCGCAGCTTTTGCTGCGTCGCTGGTTGCATGGCTGTTCTTGGCATCATTGTGGTGCTGTTGTTCGCCAATGGCGAAAAAAGAGACGAGTGCGTCTGTGTTGATCGCCAATGAGGAGCGAAAATATTGAAGGAAAGAGATTTGGGGAACGTGTGTGTGTGTTGATGTATGTATTGTGTATGTATGTAAATGTTGTTGTTGGCTGAAAATGTGTTGATGTATGTGTTGTGTATGTATGTAAATGTTGCTGTTGGCGGAAAATGAATAATTGAAATGGGCTGGACCGGGTTTCGATGAAATCGGGCTGGATGCTTGGTCTAATATTGAAAAATAATAGTTGAAAAAGGGTTCAAAGGGATGTGACTCAACTTAAGAAAATAGCCACATCAATTGCAATTGTGACTAAATTAATGTAATCAAATCGAATTCGATTGACTAATTTGATTACGAGATGAATTAATACAAATTAATTGAAGAATTTTTTAATATTGACAACCTGAAATAATTAAATTAATTACAAAATAATAACTCCTAGAAAATGAAATTTATTTGAGAAAATATTTTTTATTTAAAAACTAATTATTTTGAATTGTCAAAATTAAAAGCTCGATGATTAATTTATCCTATGGAGGGTAAAAGTTGGGTGTCAACACCCTTTATCCTTATTTTAATTCTCTTATTGTTGTTTAATTGCTTCTGCAACGAAGGATGTGTAAATGATATGCTAAGAGACTTGTTTAGGATCTCTTTAGGTTCCCATTCATTGTGTCACGTCTAGGCCCTAGGACTTGGGTCGTGACATTATCTTAAATTTTTCTTATTTTATTCGCTATTTGTTTACTCCATTTTAAGGTGCAACGTGATTGAAATCTGACTTTAACAAGTCGTTTGGTGTGAAGGATAAGTGAAAATGATCCCCGGATAAAAATATAGTGACCCTTAAATTGATATTATGTTTGTAAATCCGGCATAACTTGTCCCGGGACTAACAAATAGTACCGGAATAAGTTATCCCTCTTCTTAGGAGATATACTAATCCCGGGATAACTTATTCCCAGATAAGGGTAAATCACAAAGATAACCTTTTAAACCTTTTTTTATATCTCATTTGAATATTTATGTATATTTATTTTATTTTTAATATAATATATAATAACATTTACAACTTTCGCTCCTTAGTTTTATGATACTTTTTCATATTAAAAAATTACACTATATAATATGATTTTTGTTGACTAATTCTTATTCTTTTTATGTATATTTTGATTTTTCACAAATCCTTTTTTACTTTAACAAACTTAAAAATAGAGGTTCTTTTTTTAAATTAAATAAGAAGAAAGTTTTATTTTAAATGTATTTGGTATTATCATGGAAATGTACACATAAAAATATTTGAGCTAAATAAAATGAAAGATTTATTTTTAAAATGAATATTGAATAACTAAAGCTAGCAAAGAAAATACATATTAAAAAAAACTAATAAAGTGAAGGGTGTTTTTGTAAACAAACAACATATTTTTAAAATTTATGCAATAAACCAAACACCAAATAAAAAATAATCTCAGCATAACTTATCCCATCATTGCTAATGATAGTATAACTTATCCCATCATAACATATATTCAAACCAAATGACCCCTAAATATTAATCCAGCAAACCCTAAACCAAGTAATTGATAGATAAACTAGTTAAGCTATTTGAATTAAATAGAAAATTATTCATAGTTAAAAATATGGAAATTTCTCGAGTTTGTAATTCAATAATAAAAACTATCATAGCAGCTACAGATACCCACTAGGCTAATTAATTAGTCATAAGCCTTTGTAGAAAACAATAATAACAACTATAACGACTTGAACTGTCATTATTTAGAGGGAACAAAACTTGTGAATTGAAAATCTTCCTGGACTAGTGTCATCTGATCATAGCAGGAATATTCACCATCCAGCAGTTTCGCCGGCGCTAGATGACTCTTGATAGCATTTTATGGGCCAAGGAATAGGAAACAAGCGATTTTGAAATTCGTCGTAGGTGTTAGCTCACAAACTGTGGGGCTCCCAGGGCATCCGGCCGAAGTTTCTCTAAGAATTATACAATCCATCTGTAACGATCCCTCCAAGAGTTCCACAGGCCTGACAACACGGGATGACGCCTGGTAGCATTTTATGAGTCAAGAAATAGGAAACAAGCAATTTTGGTAGTTTTTCGTGGGTGTTAGCCCACAGAATGTGGGGTTGCTGGGGATCCAGCCGAATTTTCTCAAAATATTACACCAACCCATCTGTAACGAACCCACCAAGAGTCCCAGCAAGCTTGGTGGCATGGACAACACCCGGTAGCATTTTATGGGCCAATGAATAGGAAACAGGCAATTTTGGTAGTTTTTCGTGCGTGTTAGCCCAAAAAATATGGGGCTGTCGGGGGATCCAGCCGAAGCTTCCTGAAAATTTACATTAACATGTCCTAATGAGCCTAACAAGAGTCCCAACAGGCCTAACGACGTCGAACGATGCCCAGTAGCATTTTATGGGCTAAGAAAAAGAAACAGATGATTTTGGAAGTTTTTTGTGGGTGTTAGACCACAGAATATGGGGATGCTGGGGGATCTAACCGAAACTTCCTGAAAAATTACACTAACCCATCTGTAACAAGCTTGCCAAGAGTCCCAGTAGGCCTAGAAGCAGCGAACGATGCTCGATAGTATTATATGAGCCAAGGAACAGGAAGCAGGTATTTTGGCAGTTTTTTATGAGTGTTAGCCCACTAAATGTGGGGCAGCTGGGGCATCCGATTGAAGTTTCCTGAATAATTACACCAGCCCATCCATAACGAGCTCAGCTAGAGTGCTAAATAGTCCCGACGACACAATACGATGCATGATAATATTTTATGGGCCAAGGAACAGGAAATAAGTGATTTTGATAGTTTTTCATGGGTATTAGCCCACGCAATGTGGGGCTGCCAAGGGATCCAGACGAAGTTTCCCAAAAAATTATGCCAACCTGCCTGTAACGAGCCCATCAAGAAACCTAACAGGCCAGGCAGCACCGGACGATGCCCAGTAGCATTATATGGGCCAAACAACATAAAACATGTTATTTTTGTAGTTTTTTGTGGGTGTTAGCGCACGAAATAAGGGGTTGCCGATGGATCTGATCAAAGTTTCTTAAAAGATTACACCAAATCGTCCTTAAGATCCCTCCAAGAGTCCTTGCAGGCCCAGCAACACCGAATGGCGCCCGGTAATATTTCATGGGCTAAGGAAAATGAAATAGACAATTTTGGTAGTTTACAATGGGTGTTTACCCACAGAATGTGTGGCTGTCGGGGGATCCGCTTGACGTTTCTCTAAAAATTACACCAAACCATTTGCACCAAGTATGCCAAGAGTCCCAGGAGGTCCGACAGCGCCAGGCGATGCTCGGTAGCATTTTACGGGCCAAGCAATAGGTAAAAGATAGTTTTGGTTGTTTTTTGTAGGTGTTAGCCCAGGGAATATAGGGCTATCAGGGGATCCGACCAAAGTCTCACAAAAAATTACACCAATCCATCCGTAGTGAGCTTGACAAAAGTCCCTGTGGGCCTGGTGATGCCATACTACACTCGGTACCTTTTTTTGGGCCAAGGAACATGACAAAGGCGATTTTGGATGTATTTCATGGGTATTAGCCCATATAATGTGGGGCTATCGGGGGCTCCAACCGAAGTTCCGTAAAACATTACACTAACCCATTCGTAATGAGTCCAGCAAGAGTCCCAACAGTCCTGGTGGCACCGGACGACGCCCGATAGCATTTTGTGGGCCAAGAAAAATGAAACAAGAAAATTTTTGCAATTTGTCATGGATGTTAGCCCATGGAATGTGATGTTACCAGGGGAACCTACCAAAGTTTTCCAAAAAATTACACAAACTCATCGATAACATGTCCAGAAAGAGTCCCAACAAGCTCGATGACGCCGAACGACACTGATAGCATTTTATGGACCAACAAACTGTAAACAGGCAATTTTGGTAGTTTTTCATGGGTGTTAGCCCACAAAATGTGGGGCTGCCGAGAGATCCGACTGAAGTTTCCTGAAAATTACACTAACCCATCTGTAACGAGTCCAACAAAAGTCCTAACAAGGCTGGTCAACGTCGGAGGATGTTCGGTAGCATTGTATGAGCAAAAGAAAAGGAAACAAGTGATTTTGATAGTTTTTCGTAGGTGTTATCCCATAGAATGTGGGGTTGCTGAGGATCCGACCTTAGTTTCCCAAAAAAACTATGCTAACCCATCAGTAACAAGAACGAAAAGAGTCCAGATGGTCGGTAGTGCGGAAAGATGCCCGATAGCATTTTATGGGCCAAGAAAAAGGAAACTGGTGAATTTAAGAGTTCCCCGTGGGTATTAGCCTATGAAATCTGGGGTTATTGGGGGATCCGACCAATGTTTCCATAATATTACACCAACCCATCCTAACGAGCCCGACAAGAGTCCAAGTAGGCTCAGTGGTGCCAGATGACATTCGATAACATTTTATTGGCCAAGAAATAATAAACAGACGATTTTGGCAGTTTTTCGTGAGTGTTGTCCAATGGAATGTGGGGCTACCAGAGGATCCTACCGAAGTTTCCTGAAATAGTAAACCAACTCATCCGTATCTAGCTCAACAATAGTTTCAATATGCGTAGTGGCGTCGGATGATGTCTCGTAGCATTTTATGGACCAAGGAAACAGGTAATTTTTGAAGTTTTTCTTAGGTATTAGCCCATGAAATGTGGGGCTGCCGGGGGATACGGTCGAAGTTTCAAAAATATTTACACCAACCCATCCATAATGAACCCAACAAAAGTCCTAGCAATCCCGATGGCATCAAGCAACGCCTGGTAGTATTATATGGGCCAAGAAATAGGAAATAGACAATTTTGGTAGTTGTTTATGGGTGTTAGCTTACTGAATATGGGGCAGTCACGGGATCCAACTGAAGTTTCCTAAAAAATTACACCAAACTATCTGTAACAAGCCTGGCAAGAGTCTCAGCAGGCCCAATGATGCTGGACTGAAACGACACCAAAAAGTGCCCGAAAATGTACCTCGGAATGCCCAGAATTTTAAATTTCATATATCTCAAAATCCATGCGTGATATCGAAAATGCGACTTCATATTCTTGTTCAGGAGGTCAAAATTAAGGGAAAAAGGGTCTAACCCTAATATTTAAGCAACTGAATCTAATTATTATTTTTCAAAGTGGCTGAAGACAGTGAGGTTTACACGTCGCTTCCGCGACGCACACCTATGTTATTTTGGGACTATTTTTTTTAGTTCAGTCTAAGACTTCTAAGTCTTGGGCTTAAGTGTTCCCAAATGTATTTTTACCTATACTTAGCCATATTTCACCATCATATCACCTTAAACATTCCCCAATACTCACTCCAACACTTAGTCATATCTTTCATTCCTAAATTCAAGTCTCAAAACCCTCATCCGGAACTAAGGATTTCTTTCAAGCTTCAAGCCTCCATTTTCAATCTTCATCAAGAGCTTCCTCAAAGCTAAGATATGTAGGTTTTAGCCATTGGGTCCTTCCACCCATGGTGCCCTAATCTCCTTTTTATTCAATTTGCATGATTTAAAGTTGATTTTACAATTGGGTTTACTAGTATAAACATGTCTATGAACTATGTTAAAGCTATGTTAAGTTGTGACTATTTTGCTATGTTTTGAGCTATAAATCTTGGATCTATTGTAAGATTTGATGAGGGGTTTTGATGCATATTGCTTAAGGGTATTGCAAGGTGTTGATTGATGGTTTTACAATGGATTTTCTTACATGATTTCATTTCTATATTTCATGATTTTATACTAACATTACACACCTTGTAACTGTTTGATAAAATGTTCGAAATGTGGTTTCTTGAGGAATTGAAGGTCCAAAGCATGAGACATGATATGGTTGCTGTTATGATGATCAAAGAATCTTATGTATATGATATAACCTATATAAAGTGTTGCATTAGACCATGCCCGATTCGAGGAGACTAAGAACCCAGATAACTTTGTCGAGGGGTTTGTACCTTGATAACTGAGGTAGGGTTTTGTACTCATCAACTATGTGAGGGATTTATACTTCGCCATCAGGGTGATAAGATGAAACTATCGTCAACCATGTGAGGGATTTGTACCACACCACCAGGGTGATGGGGTGAAAGCATCATTAACCAACCAAAGGATTTGTACTTTGGAAATCTAGCTTGGTCACTTCTACACATATGATATCCTATATGATCATGAGTTACTTAACCATGCTTTACTTATGCATTGATCATACATACCATATTGTTATATTATGCGGATTGCCTATTGTTCTACATTTTGATTAAGGTGCCTATCTCTTGTTGCATGGCATCTTACATACTTAATACATTCAAATGTACTAACGCATACTCTTGCCTATATTATATCACCATGTAGGAACCGGTGCCAAGTTAACCATCCTCCTCCTCCGCGTGGCTAGATTGGTACTACTTAAGCTTGTTGGTGAGTCCTCCACTTCGGAGACCTTAGTCTATGATGCTCTTATTATGTATCATGACATTCTTCTTTATGTTCTATTTTGACTATGAGGGTAAGCCCGGTTGCTTTGTCTTGGCCCCCGCTCTTATCTATGTATTAGAGATGATTGTTGGATGTTATGTATCTATGATATAAGCTTTGAATCTTTGTCTCTTGATTATGATGTCATGAAAACTTTCCCCTTAGCCCTTTTGTCCCATCTCTCACTCTTTACATCTTTTATATGCTTTCGCGACTAATGGTGTGTAATGATAAGTCAAGAGGCTTGTTTGGGGTTCCTTTGGGTTCGCCATTCGCTATATCACGTCTAGGCCCTAGGCTTGGGTCATGACATGGATGATGCCCAATGGCATTTATGGACCAAGGAACAAGAAATAAGAGATTTTTGTAGTTTTTGTGGTTGTTAGCCCACGGAATGTGGGGTTGCTAAGAGATCCATTTGAAGTTTCCTAAAAAATAACACCAACCCATCCGTAATGAGCCAAAATAGATTCCCAATAGTCCTGGCAGTGCCGAACGATGCTCAATAGCATTATATGGTCCAAGAAACAAGAAATAAATGATTTTGGTTGTTTTTCATTGGTGTTAGACCACGAAATGGGGGGCTTCCAGGGGATCCTATCAAAGTTTCCTAAACAATTACACCAAATCATTTGTAACAAGACTGGAAAGAGTTGTAGTAGGCCTGATTACGCTGAATGAAGCCTAGTAGTATTTTATGCGCCAAAGAAAAGGAATCATACGATTTTGTAGTTTTTGTAGGTGTTAGCCCACAAAATTTGGGGTTTCTAGGGGATCTCATCAAAGTCTCTCAAAATATTATACGAACCCATCCATAATGAGTGAGGAAAGAGTCCCAGCTAGCCCGATGGCACCAAACGATGCCCGGTAGCATTTTATGGGCCAAAGAATAGAGAACAAGCAATTTTGGCAGTTTTCGTCTGTGTTATCCCATGGAATATTGGGCAGCAGGGGGATCCAACTGAATTTTCTCGAACATTTACACCAATCCATTTGTAACAAGCTCGGCAAGAGGCCTAGTAGTGCCAACGGAGCTGAATGATGCCCGGTAGTATTTTATAGGCCAAGGAACTAGAAGCAGGTGATTTTGGCAGTTTTTATAGGTGTTAGCCCATCGAATGTGAGGTTGCCGACGGGTCCGACTGAAATTTCATGAAAAATTACACCAACACATCCATAACAAGCTTGGTAAGAGTCCTATTAGACTTGGTGGCGCCAAAAAATACCCAATAGCATTTTTTGAGCGAAGGAGCAGAAAACAAGCAATTAATGCTCGACAGCATTTTTTGGGTGAACGAACAAGAGATAGGCAATTTTTGTAGTTTTTCATAGGTGTTAGCTAACAGATTGTGGGGCTATCGGAGGATTCGAACAAAGTTTCCCAAAACATTACACCATCCCATTCATAATGAGTCCCTCAAGAGTGTCAGAAGGCTTACTAGTACTGAAAGACGTCCAGTAGTATTTTATGGGCCAAAGAAAAGGAAACAAGCAATTTTGGAAGTTTTATGGGTGTTAGCCCACTTAACCTAGGGTTATCGGGGGATCTGGCCAAAATTTCCCTAAATATTACATCAAACTATCGGTATTGAACCCTCCAGGAGTCCTAGTAGGCCCCGCGGTGCCGGATGACGCCCGATAGCATTATATGGGCCAAAGAATAGAAAACAAGCATTTTTTGCAGTTTTTCATAGGTGTTAGCTCTCGAGATGTGGGGCTGCTAAGGGTTCGGCCTAAGTTTCCCAAAAATTTACACCAACCCATCAATAACAAGCCTACGAAGAATTTAGAAGGCTTGACGGCACTGGACGACACCTGATAGTATTTTATGGGACAAGGAAAAGGAAACCAACAATTTTATGTAGTTTTTCATGGGTGTTAACCCACAGAATGTTGGGCTGCCAGTGGATCCAATTGAATTTTCCAAACCAATTACAATAATCTATCGATACAGAACCTGCAAAGAGCCTCAGCAGGCTCGACTGCTTCAAACGATGCCCTTTAGTATTTTATGAGCCAAGGAAAAGGAAATGGGCGATTTTTAAATTTTTTCATGGGTGATAGCTCACATAATGTAGGGCTTTCAGGGGATCCAACCGAAGTTTCCCAAAATATTTCCCCAACCCATTTGTAATGAGCCCAAAAAGAGTCCTAATAGGCTTAGTAGAACTAACGATGCCGAGTAGTATTTTATGGGCCAAAGAACAATAAACACATAATTTTGACAGTTTTTCTTAGGTGTTAGACATGAAATGTCTGGCTGTCAGGGGATTCTACTGATGTTTCAGAAAAAATTACACCAACCCATTCATAACGAGCTCGGTAAGAGTCCCAGTAGGTCTGACGCGCCTAATGATGCCCGATGGCATTTTATGGGCCAAGGAATAAGGAAAAAATAATTTTGACAATTATTCATGGGTTTTAGTCCATAGAATGTGGGCCAGCCTAAAGATCCATCTATAATGACCTTCTGTTTGGTTCTCGAGGCTTTCGAACTCATTTTGAGCCCCTCAATGGAATTTGGATAAAAAGATTATGGGAGTGAGACTCACAATCAGTTGTAATGATCTAGAAATTTTGACTGTGCCATTGAGTCGAACATGTCAAATTTTGTAGGGTAGCAGAGTTTGTTTACATGTATGGGATACCATATGAATCACGAACACACTATTAAAATTTTTGGAAACTAGGTGCATATAAGATTTTAGATGATATCTACATCTAGTGCAGCAAAATTATACTCCCATGATTGTTGGCCCTTGATCGCATTTGCGTTGGTAAATAGCACTAGTGATCTATGATTATGAGCTAGAAAGCCGCATTCGTGGACGTTGGGTAGTCAACACTTTGCATACACAGAGTACTATTTTGTTCGCGAAAGCCAAATCCTGTACTCTACAATAATGGGGTACTGGTCATTGCAATCATAGAGTCGATTACAGGGCCTTTTTATATAACTTCTCTTAGACGAATTCAATGTTTTGCTTAATTTCGTAAAGGTGATATCTCTCTAATTCTGAGTTCAATTCAAGCAATTAAAAAACCTAAGTTTAGGAAAATTTCATGAGGAATGCATTGCTGAGTTTAGAAACTTGATTAAAAGCTTTGTTTGAGGTAAAATCTATTTTAGCTGCTGCATTGTGAGTTTCAAAATGTTTTTTTGGTTGATTTGTGAGGTATGATAACTTAGGAATTTGTGGTTCATTTTTAATGATCGTGGGATCTAAATTGGGTGAAATTTAGCAAGGATCATAGTGGGAGGGTTGGTTTCAGCTTTTGGAACTCCATTGTCGGTAAACCATCCTTTGTAGCTACTACTCTATTTTTCGTTGTTGCCTAATTTTTTGGTTTCATTGTATAATCATTTCTTGATATTTCTCGACCCTGAATTGAGTTTGTAATTATTAATTAGGCTTAGAGTGCTATTTTGGTCAATTTTTTGAGGTCAATCCAAAATTTCAAATGCTAGTCCTACGTTTCCCATTTTAGGCTCCAAAATTGGTTCATCTTCATCTCTTGCGAATTTAGTGTCTAAATGAACATAAAGGTGTTCTAAATGTACCTGTTGTAGTATGGCAACATTCAAAGGTTGTTCAAAAAGTAAAAGCCCTCGAAGAATGAGTTCGAGCACACATGATCAACCTATAGGTAGGCTACAATTTCCTTTTCTATACATTGAGATCGTTTGAGTGGAATCATGTTGAATTAGTTGGAATCCAGGAAGGGTGTCTCATTTACATGCCTTAGGTGTTAGAAATCATGCTTTAGTCCTTTATCGATATTTTTGAGTAACTATATGCATGTATACTATCTTAATAGCTAATATTATTGTTAGTAGTACCGTCTCCCTATATTATGGTGTTTTGAGGCATGTTGAAAATGTTGGAATCTTGGGGTTGGGTAGGTTATTTATGTTCCTTAGGGTTAGAATCATATTTTAGGTCCCTTCTAAAGTTCTTGGGGGTATTTGTAAGCATGTAGTTCTTGTTATTACTTGGTAGTTCTGTTGTCAATATTAGTTTCTTCTTATTGCTTCTGTGAAGCATGTTGGCCTTAATGTAGGGTTGATAGAAACCTTCTTTAGATACCCCGAAGTTGTTTTGGTCCACCCAGATCCCTGTAAAATGGTGTAACAGACTAGGGTCTGGTAGTGAAACCTAAGCTAGGAAGTAACTGGTCAAAATAAATACACTATTATCCATATTTCCCCAAGTTGGATGGCCTCGAGCTATTTTGGAAATGTTAGGTCCTGTTTTGTTTTGGTTTCATTTTCAATAGATAATTGGGTGGTCACATCATCCCTAATCATTGTGGAAGCTAATCTTTGATAGTATTGAAAGAAAATTGCTCACCTTCAGCTAGTTTCAGGCAAGCATTCTAGGTATTGGGTAGTCCCGATCTCAAACTCTTATTAATTAGGCAAGCATTCTGGGTATTGTGTAGTCCCGACCTCAACCCCTTTTATATTATTTAGGTTAGCATTCCAGGTGCTGGGCTGTCCTGGTCTCGACCCCTCTTATACTATTCAGAAGAGCATTCTAGGTATTTGGAAGTCCGAATCTCAACCTCTCCTATCAATTGGGAGAGCATTCCGAATATTGGGCAATCCCGACCTTAGTACCTAGATTATGCGCAGTGTTCCCTCTCTTAGTCAAGTCCAGTTCAGGTTGGTTGTGGTTCCTCAAATTTCAGCATGGTAGACTCTTTAGTTCCTTAATTCTTGTAGTTTATGTTTTTAGATGTCTCGATTAGGGTTACACAGACCCAGTTAGGTGTAGATATCATTGTTCTGCACTTTGAATTCTCTTAGTTGTGTGGTTATTGGTTCCTTTTTATCATCGAAAACTCATTTGACCCTAATTCCGATGTATTCCTCTTTTTCATATTATTTTTACCTTTTCCGATTAGTCAACATATGATGACTATTAGGTTCCTATTATTTTGGTACTCATACTACACTCTGCATCTACTTTCGTGATACAGGTTCAAGCACCAGTTATCAGTGCTAATTTATCGAGCTTGTAGCAACCTACATCAGACACTAGGGTGAGAATTTGGTATTTTGGATCATTTCTGTCTCCTTCAGCTTTGTGGCCTATCTTTTTGTGTATTTTGAGACAAGTCATATCTTATAAGTAATTTTAGTATACTTTTGGGACTTGTACTCTATATTTTGTTTAGAGTAGCTTTACACTAACCACTTCCAGGTTCTGGGAAAGTTCTTTACTTATATTTAGTTCCTTTGTTGCATTTCTTCTTTTATATTGTCTTTTGTATGTTCAACATATTAGTTTTCCGTTGTATACCCATTATTCATAGTTTTTAGTTATGGGTTGAATTACCTATCGACAGGTTATGCTAGGTGCCATCATGACCGGAGAAATCGGGTCTTGATAGAACAAATCCTTGATAAAGTCCCATCTTAACAGAAAAATACTCCTTTCTTCCTCCCAACATTCTTACCTTATTTATTAATCTCTTTTTGTTGTTCCTATTACTAGCTATTCCAGTACTGGGTTATGCTTGTCTGTTGGGGTTTAAGGTAGGTGCCATCATGACCTGTAAAGTAGGATCGTAACCAGTTGGTATCCGATCCTTAGGTTTAGTGGTCTCACCTTTACCAAGCTACCATCTAGTAAGGTCCTGCGGATGGGTGTAGAAATGACCGTAGCTTATCTTGGGAGACTAGTGAATGCATTAGGAATGTCCTCTTGATTAGGTCATATCCTTTATCACCCTGATTGTGTCATGTCCTTTATCACCCTAATATATGCCATTAGTACACATTTTTCCTTTTGACACATCCAAAGATATCCCTTAGAACTTTTTCATAGGCCTTCTCAAGATTAATAAATACCATTGAAGGTCCCTTATTCTTTTCGTATACTTCTCCAACAGTCTCCAAACAAGATGGATTTCTTTAGTAGTTGATCACCCTAGCATAAATCCAAACTGATTCTTTGAAAAAGACACTCTTCTTCTCACACAAATCTCCACTACTCTTCCTCATACCATCATAGTATGGCTTAGAAACCTGATGCCCTTATAATTGTTAATGTTTTGGATATCACCCTCATTCTTGTACAATGGAGCCATTGTACTCCTCCTCCATTCATCTAGCATCTTAGCAATCTTCAAAATAGCATTGAATGACCTAGTCAACTACTCTATACCATCTTTGATAGTGGTTTCCCAAAAATCTGCAGGAAGTGCATCATGTTTGATCGCTCTCCCCCGCTCATTCTACTAATAGCACACCTAACCTCCTTAACCCTAAAATACCTACTATAATCAAATTTTTTATGACTATTAGTGTGTGCCAAATCACTCACGCAATATCTCTCTGTCCTTTTTTTCATTTAAGAGTTTGTGGAAGTAAGCTTGCCACCATTTCTTCATGGAAGCCTCGTCCACCAACGCCTCACCATCCTCATCCTTGCTGTACTTCACTAGGTACAAGTTATGAGACTCTCTCTCTCTCTCTCTCTCTCTCTCTGACTCTCTTTCTCTTTATGAACCTACACATTCTGTTGTCCCTGTCTTTTTCCTCTAGCTCTACATATAAATAGTCAAATGTTGTTGTGTTAGCACTCGTGACCGTCAACTTCATTTCTATCTACATTGTCTTATAAATACCTTAAGCCTCCATTTTTCATCCTCATCCATACACTCCAACCACTTTATATAGGCAAACTTCTTATCTTCCACTTTGACTTGAATTTGTCCATCCACCACCAATCACCTTAACATCCACAAAAATGACCTTCTTGATACCCCTAGTACCTTGGTAAATACTTTTCTAATGTAACCAATAGTCATGTCCCATATGTTTTTCACATCACCACTATTACTCCAGGCCCTTATACTACTCAAATTCTTCCTCATCTCCTAAGAAAGGGTAGGATTCAGTCCTTTCATTCAGTCATAAAGGGCCTTCTTCCTCTTATCCCTCTTAATTGTTAAATCTATTACCAAAAGGCTATGTTGGGTGGAGATATTTTCACTCGAACAAACGTTACAATCCTTACAAAGGCCTCTACCACCCTTCGAAAAGAGTAAGTAATCAATCTGAGTCATGATTACTATACTACGAAAGGTAACCAAATGATTTTCCCTCTTCAAAAAACATGAGTTAATAATGACCAACTAAAAGACTTCAAAAAAATCCAAGAGAGATAACCTACCTCTATTCTTTTTCCCCAATACCAATCCTTCATGAATATCTTCATAACCACTAGAATTTGCACAGATATGTCCATTAACATATACCCCAATGAAGGTCTTTTTGGTGTTCAAGATACCTCTCACAATCTCATCTAAATCATCCTAAAAGAGCTTTTTGACATCCTCATCCAGGCCTACTTGAAGTGCACAAGCACTAACAACATTCATAATATATCTATCGATAGTTTAATCGACATCATCCTACGGTTAATCCTCCTAATCTCATCCACATACTCTCTAAGGTCCTTGTTTGCTAGGATACTGACTACATATCTTTCCTTAGATCCTCCGGAGAACCTTAATTTAAATCCATCCACGTTCTAAGATTTGGTACCTACCCATCCAGTCTCCTAAACACATGCTATATTAATTTGTTTCCTCTTAAGACTCTTCACTATCTCTATGGACTTCTCTATAAGTGACCCTATGTTCCATGATCCTACGCTTAACTTGACTAAGCTTGTACCCCTCTTACCATTACTACCCCTCATCTTTGAATCCAACTAAAGACATGAACCTAGTCTACCATTAGTCTCTGATGCCACAAAACTAAGCATAGATAACTCGATAGACTATAGTAGATCAAGAAGATACGAAACCTCAAAATAAAGCAACAACCCAATGATACAATGGTATATAGAACAGTAAAATATAATGAAGAACAATGCATAATAATCAATATGCAAAAATGAGAAATCAAAAACAATAATAGTGGGCAATCCAATAAGCTCTCTAAAAATAAGTTTCCCACAATAAATAAGTCAAGGAAAAGAAACTCAATTCAATTTCACAATAAACAGTCAAGTAACAACAAATCAATTCAAGAAAATTGATGTGTTTCTACAACAAACAAGTAAAGGAAGAGAAACCCAATTCAATTTCACAATAAACAAGTTAAATAATAGCAACTCAATTCAAGAAAAATACATTTTCATAACAAACAAGTCAAAGAAGAGAAAATCAATTTAATTTTTCTATAAACAAGTTAAATATCAACAAACCAATTTCAGAAATTTGATATATTTTCACAATAAACTTGTCAAAGAAAAGAAAACCTATTCAATTTCACAACAAACAAGTCAAATAATAGCAACCCAATTCAAGAAAATTGGCCTATTTTCACAATATATATCAATTTTCAAACCTAGGACAAGAAATAAAAGAAGAATGGAATAATAGAACTATAAGTATTTGAGTAATATGAAGCAAAGATACTATCATTAATGTTGATGATAGACTGATATATACACATGGGAAAAA
This sequence comes from Solanum clarkiae, assembly GCA_011800125.2. Lineage (NCBI taxonomy): Eukaryota > Viridiplantae > Streptophyta > Magnoliopsida > Solanales > Solanaceae > Solanum > Solanum clarkiae. The sequence goes on along the minus strand of JAABOM020067194.1, from coordinate 3,830 downwards.
CAGAGTCTAATAGACTCCTGCGGTGGAACTAAGAGAAGTAAAGTATAAAACTCCTAAAATAGTGGAGCTAAATAGAAACTTGTACAGTAAAATAAAATAGTAAAAACACTAATTAATGAGGTTCTGATACACCCCCCTCAAGCTGGATGGTGTACAAAACACCGAGCTTGGACAAATAGCGATGAAAGGAGGTTTTTGGAAGTGATTTGGTTAGAGAATCAGCCAACTAGTTAGAACTGGGAATGTGCTTCAAGAGAAGTCGCTTATCGTTAACCTGTTGGCAAACATAGTGGAAGTCAACCACTTATACTTCATGCGAGTATGAAGATTATTGTTCTCACATAAGTAGGTGACACAAATGTTTTCGCAAAAAATGGTAGGTGGTGTTAGCAGTTTGATATGGAGTTCCTTGAGAAGATTTTTCACCCATGTGGTCTCATCAATGACACTTGCAACAACTTGATACTCTGGTTTGGCCGATGAGCGAGGAATGTTACATTGTTTTTTTTTATGACCAAATAATTAGAGTAAGGCCAAGAAAATAACTTAACCTATGGTGGAACTTCGATCAGTGAGGTTTCCAGCCCAGTCAGCATTAGAGAACACAAAAAGATTAAGACTGGTGCTTAGAGCAATTCGGAGTCCATAATTCGCAGTGCCTTTGAGATATTAAATAAGATGTTTAATAGCTTCCTAATGAGCTTCAGATGGGGCATGCATAAATTGAGACAACTTATTCACTAAGTAAGAGATATCGGGCCTTGTTAAGGACAAGTATTGGAACATTCCAATGACTTTTCTGTACTCAGTGGCATCATGAGATTATGTACCATCATCTTGTAGAAGACTATGAGAAGAACTCATGGGTGTAAAAACACCCTTATAATCTTGCATCAGAAGGTCATAAAGATGATCTAAGATATACTTTGCTTGAAAGAACAAGATACCTTTGCCATCTCGCTGAACTTCAACTCTAAGAAAGTAGGATAAAGGACTAAGATCTTTATGTGAAAAATGGGAAGCCAAGGAAGAAATAACCTGATGAACCACTAAAGAATTATTTCCAGTGAGAATTATGTCATCGACATAGACTAAAAGTTATAAAACACCACTAGAGTCATGGAAAACGAATAGAGATGGATCCGAGTGAGACTTAATAAATCCCAAATAGAAAAGATAGGATGTCAGTTCATTGTACCAGGCACAAGATGCTTTCTTGAGACCATAAATAGCCTTATGCAATCAACAAGCATGTGTGGGATGAGATGTATTCTCAAATCCAGATGGTTGTTTCATGAAAACCTATTCTTCAAATGTGCCTTGTAAAAACGTATTGTTTACATCCAATTGATGTAACACCCAATTGTGTGAAACTACAAGTGAATGAACAATACGAATGGTCATAGGCTTGACAACCACACTAAACTGCAGTGATTGTCAAGACCTTGATGTTGAGTGGATCCTTTTGCAACCAATCGAGCTTTGTACCTATCAACTGAACCGTTAGCTTTCTGTTTCAGCCTGTAAATACACTTGCAATCAATAACATGCTTATTAGAATCGAGAGGCACCAATTCCCAAGTTTGATTTCGAACTAATGCATCAAATTTAGCTTTCATAGCCGACCTCCACTCTGGATGCTTTAGAGCCTGCTTTAAGGTATGAGGGGTAAAATTGAGAGGAAGCTGGACACAGTGATTGAATGGTTTTTTGAGAAGAATATATTATTTTGTGATTGGGTTATTTGGTAGGTTGGCAGTGGAGGTAGGGGTGGAGGAGTTGGTGGAAAACTCATTGGATGTACAGGAGAATTTATGGAGGCAGGTGGCAGAAATAATGATGTGTTTCTAAACTGGTAGGTGATAAGATTGGGGGTGGATTATGTGAAGGGACTAAGGATTGGAGGGAAGTACAAAGTTAATAAAGTGAGTTACCTAAACCCCTGGGATTCACATGATTCTAGCCGGAGGAGGCAGACTCACAATCTGGACCACTAGTAGGAGTCTCTCGAATTGGAAGAGGTGAAGGAAGCTGAGAAAGAATAGGGGAAGAGTTTGAGTTTGAGAATTTGTAGAGCTATCAATAATGTCCCACGTGAGAATAAAAGACTTGTTACGAAGATGGGAGAACATTGTGTGAAAGGGAAAAATATCTTCGAAAAACTTTACATCACGTGAGGTATAAAATTTTGAGTAAATGGGATCAAAACATTGATGGGCATAATGAATCTGAGAGAAGCTGAGATAAACACATGGAGTGGACCTAGGCAAGTTTATGGGTGGTGTAGGGCTTAAGCCTTGGGTAACATAGATAACCAAAAGTTCTAAGAGAAATGTATTTAGGCTTGACACCAAAAATATTTTCATAAGGCGATGTATCATTTAAAATTTGTGTAGGCAATCGATTAATAAGATAAGATAGATTGCATGTTGACAAGAAAATGACCAAGAAATTGAAGGCAAGTATGCCCCATGTAAAAATATTTTGCAGTTTCAAAAATATGTCAATGACAACGCTCCGCTATAGCCACTCTTTGCGGTGTATGAGGAGGTGATACAAGGTTTTTAATTCCATTTGAATGGAGATACGAAGCAAGACCCTTATAGTCACTTCCTCCATCAGTACACAGAGAGAAAATTTTCTTATTAAAATGTTTTTCTACTAAGGGATAAAACTTGGAAAAATTGTCTCGAACCTCATGTTTTATTTTAAGGGTGTACATGAAACACACCAAAAATATGCTTCGAAAATGTCCATAATCATCATTTCTATATATCTAAAAATCTCTATGTGATATCAAAAATTCGACTTCATATTCTTGATCGGGGGCAAAATTGAGAGGGAAATAAGTATAACCCGGATTTTAGAAGATCCTTAGCGAAAAGTAATTTTCATAAAACAGTGTACATCCGCGACCTGGCCTCAATGCGTACTGGGTGCGGATTGGTGTAAATTCCTCCTCTGCCATAGGTCCATCTCATGGACCAAATGCAGACCAGTTCAACTTTTTCCTTAGTTTTTTATTTCGGCCAAGGGTATTGGGGTCTTACTGCCATGACCAATTATGCATGAAAGCACTTATACTTAGCCATTTTTCAACTATATATCACTCAAGACCCTCTGAAAAATGTCCCCAAGACTTTACCAAATATATCATTCAAATTTCAAGGATTTTAAGGCTAACCTTGGAACTCGAGGATTCTCTTTAAGCTCTAAGTTCTCTTCAAGTTCATCTCAAGAAAATCCAAGTTTAAGGTATGTGAGTTTCATCCATTGGGTCCTTTCACCCATGGAGCCCAATCTTCCTTTTTATGAAAATTGCATGTTTTCAAGTTGTATCATCTGTGGGTATCTTTTACTATGGATTATGAGTATAAATTATGTTGGGATTTTATGAAATATTAATTGATTATGCATGACTATCTATTTCAAGCTTGTACTATGAATGAGTTTTGTCTATTTAGACTATGCATGTTTTGTGCTATGAAACTGTGATCTATTATGAGATTTAATGATGGATTTCAAGGTACCCTGCATGAGGGTTTTACACTTTGCTGGTGGGTTGATTTGCATCAAGTTTTCTCACATTCTTCCACTTTTTAATTGCATAATTGTGAACTAGCATCATGAACCCACCAAGTGTTTGATAAAATGTCAAGTCAAGAATTCTCAAGTTGTTGATGATCTATTACGTGATTTACATGTCAAGTGACTATATGATGATTAAGGGATTTCAAGTATGTATTGAATTCTTGAAAAGTATCTATGATGTTACAAGTATCAAGTTAAGCCCTATTTCAAGATTTTTACCTCTTGTGAGCCATTCATGT
>JAABOM020067180.1:0-39526 GCA_011800125.2 Solanum clarkiae | reverse complement strand
AACAAATTTAAACAGACAAAAAATCAGTAAAATTATGTTGGAAAAATTAAACTACTCATTTTATATTTAGGAGTCTTTTTTCAAATTAAATTTTAATCAACTAATTATTTAACTTCTAACTATTTAACTTCAAATTATTACTTTTTATATTCATAAACTATCAATATATTTATATTATAGGTAGTTAAATTGATTTTCTCATCCTTGCCGATATACAATAGATTAAAGTATTGCATCAAAATAATAATATTTATTTAATTTTGTTTACATGAATATTATATTTTTTTGATCATACTATTTATATATAATTTTTACATTGACGCGGCACATACGTTCCCTTAAAAATAGTTTTTGAACTTTTTGCCCTTCATTAAAATACGCTGCTTTTGACAAAATTGTCTTTTCGCTATTTTTCTTAATTTATTATTTTATCTTTTATTTATTTAGTTTCAAGATTTACTTTTGAACTAGAATTCCTTTGTATTTAGAATCTCCTCTTAATTTGGGACTATTCTACATAAATAATTTCTAGGCTATGAAGGAAAAAAAAACATTATGGTTTTTCTAATATTGAAGACTCTGAAATTAACTAAACTTTTAATTATCAAATATTTTGTTGATAAAAGTGCGTGATATAGCAAATTTAAAAAGAAAAAAAGTAATTAAAATTACGTTGAAAACGTTAAACTACTCCTTTGATATTTAGGAGTCTTTGTTAAAATTAAGTTTCAATTAATTAATTATTTAACTCCTAACTATTTAACTCTGAATTATTACTTTATGTATTCATAAACTATTATAAGAAAATCAACTAATTTTCTCATCTTTGTTTGTTCATAATAGATTGAGCTATTGCGTCAAATTAATGATATTTATTTAATTTTGTCTATATGAATATTATATTTATTTTAATGACAAGTACTATTTATATATAATTTTTAGATTAACATGACATATATGTGCAAAGCACATACACTATACTAGTATATTAAAAGCATGAAACCCTTAAAATATTTTTTGAACTTTTTTGCCCATCATTAGAAGACTCCTCTTTAGATAAAATTATTTTTTGACTATTTTTTAATTATTATCTTATTATTCTAAAATACTAAATATAATAAACATAATAATATTAAATCGAGAAGATTTTCTTATTCGGGTTAAATTCCTATAAAAAAATTCTTTTCTAATTAAAATAAACTTCACCCAAAAATAAAATAGTCAAAAAGAACTTTCAATAATAATAGAAGTTTAAAAAACATCCAAAAAAATCCACAAAAGTCCAAGAAAGAAAAAGGTTTTTAAATCGTTAAAAAAAATGGCAAAAACTACCAAAAAATAGACTTGATACCAAAAAAATGATTAAAAAACTTTCATAATATTAATTAAAAAAGTTTTTTCCTAAAAAAAAAACAAATAAACTATCCAAATAAATTTAAAAAAAAACTTCAAAAAATATGGGAAAAAAGTCAAATTACTACTAAAAATTTAGTAATATTTATGATTGAAACAAAAAACATACTAAACATAAAGTTCTACAATGCAATACTAATTTCAATTAGACAATAACACCATAACACATATTATCTATATAAGGAATAAATTTATATTCACGTCAAAGCAATACGCTTATACACTGATGGGCTGAGAGGTAATAATATTTTTCATCTCTTTCATAATATTATATTATCTCTTTATTTATATGTAACACCGCTCAAATTCCTCCTATCTGACTTAGACGAGTATGTGCAGAGGATTGCTGAGGAAATGACTGAGGAAAACTGTGTAAGCAAGCTACAAGAGGGGTTTGTGAGTCATAGAGGGGTTTATGACTCATTGACCGTGTTTCATATAGGAATCCAGTGTTTCAGTTTTCAGGATCACCGTATATGTGAAAGGAGTTTATGACTCGTACTGAGCACTACGACTCATAAGATAAGGTTTGGTACTAAGTTCAAGTGTTTCATGTTTCAAGGCCCTTGCAGTCATGAGGGGTTAGTTACAACCCGTATAGTGGACTATGACTCGCAATCTAGGGTCTCGTATCAACTTCCAGAGATCCAAGATTTTCAGACTCCTCACCTACGAGGAGCAATTATGACTCGTAGGGGGTCCACTAGTCGTAGAGGGGTCTCGTAGACCTTGTCGACAGTTTTATTGAAGGGCATTTCTATCCATTCCAATCTTTATTCTATTAACCCCTTATGTTTTTTTGTCTTGTATAAGACTTTGAAAATAAACCCTAAGGCCATTTATTCATCATTCTTCCACCATGAGGGTTGTGAGAGCATTGGAGGAGAATAAGAAGCTAGGGTTTTCCATTCAAGAGCAAGGATTGATCGAGGTTTGGTTGTTTCTTTAACTCCCAGGTATGTAAGACTTACCAAAGAGTGAAATCTTTCCTTTACACACCCCTTCATCTTCTTGAGTCAATATTTTGGGGAAAAGACTTGAGATTTTGAGAAACTTTACTATTTTAATATTGAAATCCTTGTATTTATCTTGAGGTCTTGTTATACTATATGAGTAAATCTCTTGCACTGCATAGGTATTCTAATATGTGATTTGTATATGTATATTCATCCTTGATAGCATGAGTCCTAAATTACATGTCTTCTAGCATAACTCAAACTAGGGTCTAGATATGACACGGCGCATGGGGAACCCGAAAGAATCCCAAACAAGCCTCTTAACATATCATTACACATCCTTCATCATGGAAGTAGTTAAGCACAATAATCGAGTAGAAATAAGGGCATAGGGTCTAAGGGAAAATATTCATTTTATAAAAACATCAAGAGAGTCAAAGAAAGAGCCAAACTCATAACATCCTTACATATTTGTCCAACAACACCTCTAAACATAGAATTTAGTGGGGGCCAAGACAAGCAATCGGGCTAGGTAGTCCAAATATACAATATATAGTTTAAACATAAGTATGAAAGAAGATAGATATCATTCCCGGACTTGAGGACTCACCAAAAGGTTACTTGAACAATCTTTCTAGCCATAAGGAGGAGAATTAATAGGAGCTCCGGTTTCTACATGGTAATATCATGTAGCCATATAGTATGCGTTAGTACATTTGAATGTACTAAGTATGTAGAATGCAATGCAACAATAGATAGGCAACATAATCAAAATGCATAATTAGGCAATAGATGAGCATATAGCAATATGACATGGATGGAAGATGCTTAGAGTAAATCATTCTTACATAGAACATAATACTTGTGTAAGAAGAGACCATAATATATTGGTGGATCATCTCACCCTACCACCCTTGGTTATTGAGGAACCAACACCATCAATTGGTTGATAGATCATCGTACCCTACCACCCTTGGTAACCAAGGTACAAACCTCCTGACATGGGTATCAAGGTACAAACCCCTCGATATGGTTGCTGGATCGTCACACCCTACCACCCTTGGTAACTTAGGTATAAAGCCCCCGACATGGTTATCAAGGTGAAAACCCCTCGACATGGTTGGTGGATCATCGCACCCTACCACCCTTGGTGACCGAGGTAGAAGCCCCCCCTCCCGAGTGGGCACGGTCAATTTCAAGCACTATATAGAAGAATATCATACATATACATTTCTTTCATCATCATATAGTTATTCAACTCATAAGATATGCATTGAACCTTCAATTCCTCAAGAAATCATAATCGGACATTTTATCAAATACTTGGCGGATGTGTAGTGCTATTATAAAATCATGCATTTCAAGAGTAAAATCTTTCAAGAAAACTTGAAGTAAAATAGCCCACCAATACTTGGTAATACCATCTTGCAAAATACATTGAGAACTCTCATCAAGTATCAAGAGAGATCATAGTTCTATAGCTTAAAACATGCATAATCATAATAGGTAAATCATCTCATGGTATAGACTTAAAAATGAATAATCTTGTATTTTCAATCAAACTTTCATAAAATCCCAATATAATAAATATAGAGATGAAATCATGCAAGAAAATCCATTGTAAAACCATCAATCAACACCTTGCAATACCCTCAAGCAATATACATCAAAATTCCTTCTCAAATCTTACCATAGATCAAAGACTTATAGCTCAAAACATAGCTAAACAGTCACAATTTCGCGTAGCTTTAACATAGTATGCAGTGAATTTCATAATAAGCAAGACCCATTTGTAAATCAACTTTAAATCATGAAATTTCAGTAAAATGAGGTTTGGGTATCATGGGTGAAGGGAACCCATGAAAGAAACCCACATACCTTAGCTTAAAGATGAACTTGGTGAAGATTGGAGATGGAGACTTGAAGCTTGAAGAAGAACCTCGATGGAAAACCATAGCTTAGGATGAGGGTTTGGGACTTGAATTTGGGAGTGAAAATATGATTAAGTGTTTGAGTGAGTATTGGAAAATGTTTTGGGTAATATAAGGGTGAAATTTGGCTACGTATAGGTAAAAATACGTTTGGGAAAACTTAGATCCAAGATAAGCAGAGGCGCGTCACGGAAGCAACGTGAAATCCTTACTAAAAATTGCACCACGGGATTTTTGAATTTTGATAGGTTGCTCTAAAATCATGGTTAGACACTTTTTCCCCTAATTTTGACCCCCTAAACAAGAATATGAAGTTGGATTTTCAAAATAACAAATAAATTTTGAGATATATGGAATTTAAAATTCTGGGCATTTTGGAGGCACGTTTTCAGGCACTTTTTGGCGTCATTTCAGGTGACTAGGTAGGTCCACCGATTAGTTAGGTTGAGGATTAGGTAGGAAGAGGATGACTATGGTGGTTTGTGGTTGTTGGTAGTTCAAAGATCTTTCTTGGTTGATGAGGTAGAAGTAAAGCAAGATCTTGATTCCTCCTAGTTAGAATTGAAGGCTTGGTTGAGCATTAGCAAGGTGGAGGTTTTCTTCCAAAGGGGAGATGGTTCCCTTAGGTTTTAAAGTAGGTTGTGTGTGCCTAGTGTTGATGGCTTGAGGAAGAGGGTTCTTGATGAGGCCAATAGTAGCTATTACTCTAACATTGGTATAGCTCCTTTTGAGACTCCATATGGTAGACATTGTATGTCCCCAGTTGGGTGGTTTAAAGGGAGAGATAAGGACTTTTTGGGTCCGAATCTGTTTATGGAGGGCAAAGAGAAGGTGCATTTAATTAGGGAGAGGGTGAAACATCTCAAAATCATCAAAAGTCAAATGACTATGAGAGGAGAAAGGATCTTGAATTTAAAGTTGGTGATTGGGGCTGTTTGAAGGTTTCTCTCATAAAAGGTGTGGTTGTCTTGGTAAAGAGGGAATTGAGTTACATTTTGTGAGTCCCTATAGAGTGTTGAGGAGGATTAGTGAGGTTGCATATGAATGGGAGTTGACTTTGGATATGGTTATGGTTCGTCTGGTTCTTCATGCTCCTAGGTTGAGGAGATGCGTTGGTGACTCAAGTGTTAAAGGATTTTTTGAGGATTGTGGATGCTATGGAGGATGAGTTGACTTATGAGAAGTTCTAGTGGAGAAGTTGTGTGAATATGAGTGAAGATTTATTAATAAGGGTGTGGTGTTCGTCAAGGCTTTTTTTAAGAATTGTGATGTTGGAAGTGTCATTCGGGGAGCCGGAGCGGGCATGGAAGGCAATATCCGTACCTCTTTCATTCTATTCAAGCTTATGATGACAACTACAGTCCTTTCTATGACTCCAAGTTATAAGTCTCATCCCTTGTGTCGTTGCATACATTCATCTTTATATTGACAAGTTCATGGTAATTTTAACACTTAAGTTGAGATATTTTTTTTGAAAATAGTATTTAAGTGTATTGATGCATCCTTGTTGGGAGTGATCTCTTCATGATTCCTTTTCTCACATACATTTTCTTGACATTTGGGGACGAATGTTCCCAAGGGGGAAATATTGAAACAACCCAAAAAGTGCCCAAAAATGTGCCTCGGAAGTGCCCGAAATTGTAATTTCCATATATCTCAAAATACACGCGTGATCAAAAATTCGACTTCATATTCTTGTTTAGGGGGAAATATTGAGTGGGAAATGGTTCTAGACCCACTTTTAGAGCAAACTAATCACAATTTCAGTTTTCCAAGTAAGCATTTTCCAGTGAAGATTCGTGCCCCAGGCGTGACGCGCCAAGGGCGCGGCATAGTGTATTTTTATGCCAGTTTATTTAGTTCAGTCCAAGGCTTTTGGGTCTTGGGCCTAAGCCTTTCTATATGTGAAAATACCTATACTTATCCATATTTTACTTTCATATCATACAAGACATTCCCTAATACACACTCAAACACTTAGAAAATATTTCACCCAATTCAAGTGTCCTAAACTCACTTCCAGATCTCAAGAAACTCATTCAAGCTTCAAGCTTTTCTTCAAATCTAAGTCAATCTTATTTATGTCATTTAAGGCCATCGTGGGTCCCCTACATCAAGCCAATTTCAAAGAAATTTCTATTGGCTAAGTTTTGCACAAGTACCAGTAGGAGGGTCAATTTTAAAAGGGCATATCTCTTAGCACATAAAGAACTAGGTGGCCCACAACCTACCAAATAAAGCACTTTGAATTAGCTTTCCAACGCACTTGTTTCACCTTATTTGGAGTTCAGATGAAGAAGTTATGCCTGTTTTTGTAGAACTCATATGTGCAGGGGTATATGCGGGTTTTTGCCAAATTCCTTTTCATTAATGGCATTCTGTAAATTTAGTCATTTCTATTGGTCTTTTGGGGATTCCTATGCTATCTTAACACTTTATAAAGACCTAAACCCTTTCCTAAAGATCAAATTCACTCCTTCCAATTGGAATACACTCTCAAATTCTCTCAAGAGCCTCCATCAAAACCCCAATACAAATTCAAGGAAACTCAAGAGCAAGCTTTAGATTTCAAGACCAACTTCCAAACTTCAAGTCTTTCACAACTCAATTTCAAGAAATTCAAGGTCTAAGGTATCTCCAACTAGGTGATGGGGTGGCATTATCACCAACCAAGGGAAGGGTTAGTACTTCTCCACCTAGGTGATGGGGCGACATTATCACCAACAGAGTGAAGGGTTAGTACTTCACCACCTAAGTGATGGGGCGACACTATCACTAACCTACCAAGGGGTTGTACCTTGGAAATCTAGCTTGGTCTATTCTACATATATGATATCCTATATAAGCATGAGTTATTTAAGCATGTTTTACTTGAGCATTGATCACACATGCCATATTGTTATATGATTTCTATTGCCTATTATTATGCATTTTGATTATGACGTCTATCTCTTGTTGTATTGCATCCTATATACTTAGTACATTCAAACGTACTAATGCATATTCTATGCCTACATGATATCACCATGTAGGAATTGGTGCCCAAGTTGATCATCCTCCTCCACGTGGCTAGTTCGATACTACTCAAGCTAATTGGTGAGTCCTTCACTTCGGGGACCTTAGTCTATGTTGTTCTTATTATGTACTGAGATATTCATCTTTATTGTTTATTTTGACTATGAGGGTGAGCCCGGTTACTTTGTCTTAGCCTCTACTCTTATCTATGTATTAGAGGTGTTTGTTGGACATGTTATGTATCTATGCTAAGAGCCTTGACTCTATTGTTCTTGATATCTATGGTATGAAAGTGTTTTCCCTTAGCCTGGTTGACCCTCTTTATTATCTCTTGATGCTTGATTTATTGCTTCTATAACTAATGATGTGTAGTGACAAGTTAAGAGGCTTATTTGGGGTTCCTCATTCGCCGTGTCATGTCTAGGCCCTAGGCTTGGGTCATAACATTACCTCTATGCTACCACGATCAATATGAACGAAGCTACCCATGGACACCCTACTCAAAGCACCAACCACCACATTAGTATCACCGAGATGATAATATACACTCATATCATAATCCTTAAGAAGTTTCTAACCACCTCCTATGTCTCATGCCAAGATCCTTTGGGTGAACACATATTGGAGACTCTTGTGATCGGTAAACACATCTACATGCACCTTATACCAACAATCATGTCAAATTTTTGAAGCCAATACCGCAGAGGCCAACTAAAGGTCATAGATAAGATAATCCTTCTCATGTATCTCAAATTATCAAGAAGCATAGGCTATCTACTTACTATTTCGCATCAACACACAATCCAATCCAATCCAGGAGGCATCACAATACATAACAAACCCTTCCGATAGAGACAAGCTAAGAGCAGACACAAACTTATCCTTCAAGGTTTGGAAACTCTTTTCACACTCATCGGTCCACACAAACTTAGCCTTTCTTTGGGTCAACTTAGTCATGGGAGAAGCAATAGAAGAGAACCCATTCACAAATCTCTGGTAGTAACCCCCTAGGCCCAAGAAGCTCCTAATGTCCATTGGGGTCAAAGTTCTAGGCCAATTTCTAATTACATCCATCTTTTTAGGATCCACCTTAATAACATCCTCCGACACCGCATGACTTAGGAAGGTAACCTCGTTTAACCAAAATTCACACTTCTCATACTTAGCACACAACTCCTCTTTCCCCAAGATTTGCAATACTACCCCAAATGGTTCACAAGCTCCAAATAAATCAATACTTCATCACTAGAGACCACCACAAACCTAACAAGGTAGGGATTAAAGACCCTATTCATGAGACCTATAGACATAACTGACGCATAAGTCAAACAAAAAGATACCACCCTGAATTCAAAAAAAATCGAAAAGGACAATTACTAACTCATTGATCACCGGAATTAACCTAATAGAAATAACTTAGGTTTGATACCCTAACTCTTACAAAATGATAAATGTAACCCTTAGAGATCAATTATAGCTTAAGACAAAAATGAACTTACCCCTTCACAACCACATTACAAGCCCCCACTCAAGGATGGGTTTATTAGAGAATTGGAATCTAACTCCATTGGTGCTATAACCAAAGGAGGCACAACATCTATGCAACTAATCCACATCAAGTAGGGAACCCAAATCCACCATATCAAACCCAAAGTCAAGACCTAATGTAATATGAACATGAAACAATACCTATGACCTTTCTAACAACAATACACTTAACAAAGTGGGTAGACTCCAAACGTTCACACAACAACTCGGGGCACACTTGAAGCCCACTAGCAATAAGAAAGAATTATGGAAGAAATAGTGGCACCTGGGCCTATCAATGAAAACACATCAAAGGAAATTTTAACATATCGGTAGCAACATTGGGCGCCTCATCCCCCTCTTGCCTCCCATATTTTGGGCACTAAAGATGAGTCACCCCTTTATCACCCACTTTTCTCTTATTGCGTTTATGGGGACAATTCTTCCTCTGATGTCCCACTCCTCCACAACCAAAACAAGCATTGGTGCTCTTCAAACATGGGCCTCTATGAGGTTTACCACATGTTGAACATATAGAATCACCCCTATCTCTGAGACTTTGGAACTTACCCTCAACACGGGCCCTCTTGGCCCTATTACCTCTCCTCTTACCATTTGAATTTTCGGGAGCACTAACTTATTAATTGAGTTGAATTGCCAATTTTGACACCATTTAGGTCATTACTTGTAGAGCATTATGAACCTCCACATTCGATATATCAACGTCCTGAATAGCTTGAGACATATTCTAAATGTAACGATTAGGGATTAGCAATAAGTCCTAGGGGACCTAACCATATCGCATGACATAGATCATGAAGAAGGAAACATTTCCTACAATGCCTCATAGCCTCCTATTCATAGTCATGGCGTGCTTCACAACTATGAATAAGACTCTAATCGATGCAGTGTGTTGGACGCTGAGGACCTAACAACTAGTGCTCTGATACCAAGTTTGTCATGACCAAAACTAGGGACTAGATGTGACACAGCACATGGGGAACTCGAAGAAACCCCAAGTAAGCCTCTTAACATATCATTACACATCCTTGGTCACGGAAGCAGTTAACCACAATAATTGAGTAGAAATAAAGGCATAAGGTCTAAGGGAAAACCTTCATTTCATAAAAACATCAAGAGAGTCAAAGAGAGAGTCAAGCTTATAACATCCTTACATATTTATCCAATAACACCTCTTAACATAGAACTTAGCGGGGGCCAAGATAAGCAACCGAACTCACCCTCATACTAATAACATTAGGTAATCCAAATATACAAGATATAGTTTGAACATAAGCATGAAAGAAGATAGATATTATCCCCAGACTTAAGGACTCACCAAAAGCTAAATTGAATAATCGGTCTAGCCACGAGGAGGAGAATCAATAGGAGCTCTAGTTCCTACATGGTTATATCATGTAGGCATATAATATATGTTAGTATATTTGAATGCACTAAGTATGCAGAACGCAATGCAACAATAGATAGGCAACATAATCAAAATGCATAATTAGGCAATAGATGAGCATATAGCAATATAACATGTATGAAAGATGCTTAGAGTAAATCATGCCTACATATAACATAATACATGTGTCAGAAGAGACCATCATATATTAGTAGATTGTCTCACCCTACCACCCTTGGTGATTGAGGAACCAACCCCATCAATTGGTTGATGGATCATCACACCCTATCACCCTTTGTGACCGAGGTACAAACCTCTCCCCCCGACATGGTTATCTACAAACCCCTCAACATGGTTGGTGGCTCGTCGCACCCTACCACCCTTGGTGACCGAGGTATAAACCCTCGACATGGTTATCAAGGTACAAACCCCTCGATATGGTTGGTAGATTGTCTCACCCTACCATCCTTGGTGATCGAGATACAAACTCCCCTGAGTGAGGATGGTCAATTTCCAACATTATATAGAAGAATATCATACACATACATTTCTATCATCATCATATAGTCATTCAAATTATAAGGCATGCATTGGACTTTCAATTACTCAAGAAATCATAACTTGACATTTTAACACTTGGCAGGTGTATAGTACTAGTATAGAACTATGCATTTCAAGAATGAAATCATGCAAGAAAACTTGAAGTAAAACATCCAAACAATACTTGGTAATACCATCTTGCAAAATACATTGAAATCTATCATCAAATATCAATAGAGATCATACTTCTGTAGCTTAATATATGCATAATCATAATAGGTAAATCATCTCATGTTATAGACTTAAAAATGAGTAATCTTGTATTTTCAATCAAACTTTCATGAAATCCCAACATAATATATGATCATAATCTCTAATGAATAATATCTATAAACAACACAATTTGAAAACATATAATTTTCATAGAAATGGAAAATTGGGCTTCATAAGTAAAAGGTGCCCATAAATGAAACCCATAAATCTTAAACCTTGAATTTCTTGAAATTGAGTTGTGAAAGACTTGAAGTTTGAAAGTGGGTCTTGGAATCCAAAGCTTGCTCTTGAGTTTCCTTGAATTTGTATTGGGGTTTTGACGGAGACTCTTGAAATAATTTGAGAGTGTATTCCAATTAAAAGGAGTGAATTTGATCTTTAGGAAAGGGTTTAGGTCTTTAGGAAATGTTAAGATAGCATAGGAATCTCTAAAAGACCAATAGAAATGACTAAATTTACGGAATGCCATTAATGAAATGAAATTTGGCAAAAACATGTATATACCCTTGCATATACGAGTTCTACGAAAATGGACATAACTTCTTCATCCGAACTCTAAATAAGGTGAAACAAGTGCGTTGGAAAGATAATTCAAAGAGATTTAATTTGGTAGGTCATGGGTCATCCAGTACTTTGTGTGCTAAGAGATACGCCCTTTTAAAGTTGACCCTCTTATCGGTACTTGTGCAGAACTTAGCCAACAGAAATTCCTTTGAACTTGGCTTGCTGTAGGGGATCCACGATGGCCTTAAATCACATATATAAGCTTGAATTAGATTTGAATCGGAGCTTGAAGCTTGAATAAGTCTCTTGAGATCTGGAAGTGAGTTTGGGACACTTGAATTGGGTGAAATATTTGTCTAAGTATTTGAATGAGTATTGGGGAATGTCTTAAATGATACGAAGGTAAAATATGGCTAAGTATAGGTATTGTCACGTACAGGAAGGCTTAGGCCCAAGACCCAAAATCCTTGGACCAAATTAAATAAACTGGCACAAACATACACTATGGCGCGCCTCTAGCGCGTAGCGCCTAGGGCGCGAATCTTTACTAGAAATTGCTCACTTGGAAAATCAAAATTGTGATTTGTTCGCTCTAAAATTGGGGTTATACCCATTTTCCACTCAATTTTACCCCCTGAACAAGAATATGAAGTCAGATTATTGATATAATATATGAATTTTGAGATATATGAAAATTATGATTTCGGGCACGTTCGAGGCATATTTTCGGGCACTTTGGGTCGTTTCGTCTTCATGAAAATCTTATGCATAAATTGAGCATGTTGAGTTGAGTAAATTGAGCATGTTGAGTTTAGTAAATTTGAGTATGATCAAGCTTGAGAAGCATGTTGCATTTGAGTCACATATATTATTGCACATGACTATCTAGCATGCACTATATGAGGAGTCCATTTAAATGAGTCTAAATGACCGTTTGAGTCTGAGTTGAGTTGATTGGTTACACTGATTTAATTATTGAGAAATTGAAATGAGTTGAGATGAGATGACCCTATGTGTCTGAGTTTTGAGTTGATTGAGGAGTCGAGCATATTTTAGTGTTGGGAGGAGTATTGAGCGCCGAGTTGGGTGATTGAGGAGCATCCCAAAATTATGTTTGCTAGCGTAGGATAGTTGTTTTAGCATAGTACTAGCGACTCTTGTCCCATAAGTGGTCACTGTCTCAGGATCTGAAGGAGCGAGGTTGAGATTGATCACCCTTTTCCGTAGCAAGTTAAGGGCGGGAGTGGCAACGATGCCGATTCATTGTGCATCACCTAATTAAAACTGGCAGGATGAGGAATGTCGATTAGAGAAACTCCCAAGCAACATTTTTTTAGTATGAGATTTCAAACTAAGTCTATTTTACTGAGCCTATTTTAAAAAGAATGATTTTACTATAACACTTGCATAAATTTTTTTGAACATGAGTTGTTGAGTCGAGGTGAGTGAGTTGAGCTTTACTTTTCTTGAGCCATTTTACATACCAGTATGTTTCATGTACTAATGTCCATTTGGACCTGCATCATTTTATGATGCAGATACAGGTGATAGAGGACTTCAGCCTGCGCATAATTGAGGTCCTGTTCAGTACACCTCCAGAATTGGTAAGTCATCCCTTACATTTCGGAGGTGTCCTATTATCTTCTTAGTATTGTTGAGTACTTTATTTACTTTTGATTGAGGTGTCCATGGCTTGTCATTGCACCATTTCAAATGGTTGAGTAGAGGCTTCATAGACGTTGGAATAGTGTATATAACGAGTATTTTTGTTTCAAAACTATCTTCAGTATAAGCTATGATACAGTAGAGTTATACATTATTTATTTTCTTGCATACAATGTCTTACTTACTGAGTTAGCCTTCCATTGCCACGTTGATATGATGATAAGGCCAAGTGGTTCTCTTGGGGACTGGCAATGGTTATTCAAGTACCGGCCACACTAAAGGTACCCGCCCGGGGCGTGAAAAACTTGGCATCAGAGCACATAATTCAAAAGTCCTAGGGAGTCTACGAAACCATGTCTATTAGAGTCTTGTTTAATAGTATGTTGTGCACCACACTTCAGAAACGGGAAGTTGCAGGACATTAGCAATTGTTACCCTTTCTTGTAGTCTGCGTTCGTACGATGGAGTGAAAACTCTACAAAACTCCCTTCTGACTCATGCCTTACACGGTTGCAGATTATGCCAGCAAGATGCATAGTGACCCAGAGGAATGCTTCAGCTACCACTGCTGAGAACCTTACTTCAGAGGTGCCTCCTCAGGTGGAGACGAGCGGTCGAGGTCAACCGCCCAGGACCACTGGTGTTCCTATGATACCTACTGCTCTACCTACTTCTACTATAGAGGCCGACTTTAGAGGATCCATTTCCATGCTCACCCAGTTTGTAGCTGCACAGAGTAGGAACCAGGGCTCTCAAACTCCTAATTCTAGCCCTCATAGGCCAACAGCTGCCTCTAGACTGAGGGAATTTCTGAGGATGAACCCACTTGTCTACACTGGGTCCAAGGTTGAGGAGGACCCTCAAAATTTCATTGATGAGATGTGGAAGGTGCTAAATACTATGCACGCGACTGAGACTTGGGAGTTGAACATGTTTCCTATCAACTCAAAGACATGGAAAATGCTAGGTACAATCAGTGGGAAGAGAGCCGAGGTGATGACGCTAAGCCCACTATTTGGGATGAGTTTGAGAGTGACTTTCTCGATCACTTTTTTCCTCAAGGGTTGAGAGAAGCAAAGGTTGAACAGTTTGTGAATCTGAAACAAGAGGGGATGACTACTAAAGAGTATAGCTTGAAATTCACCAGTTCTCTAGGCATGCCCCAAAGATGGTTCTGGATGTGAAGGCTAGAATAAGGAAATTCATACCTGGATTGGGTAGATAGGCGATGACGGAGTGTAAGGCTGCGTTGTCAATTCTAGGTATGGATATTTCCAGGATGATGGTCTATCCCAATAGATTGAAGGAGATAAGAAAATGGACAGAGAGGAGCATTTGAGTAAGAAGGCTATATCAGCAGGGCCTAAGCCTACCCAGACTAAGCAAAGTAAGGGAGATAAGTTATACTTTCAGAAGAGGTCTTCTAGTTATGTGTTTTCTTTAGCAAGTGCACCAGCTCCAAGCCAGAGGTATGATCAGAGACACCAAGGTCAGGCAAACCTTAGGCCTCAAGGTGCATAGTCTCAAGGAAGTGTGACTCTTGGTTCTAAAGGGAAGCCACCTTATGGGAAGTGTGGCAGGATGCATCTGGGAGAGTGTAAAAAAGGAGGAAATGCTTGCTACAATTATGGTCAGTCGGATCACTTTTAGAGGGCATGTCCAGTGTGGGGAAATAAGGCCTAGACTTATACACAGCACCACCAGAAAGGGGTAATCAGAGAGGTGTTGCACCAGGGGCAGGTGGTAGGACAAACTGTCTGTATGCAATGGGAAACCAATAGGATCAGGAGGTTACACCAGATGTTGTGATGGGTATGCTTTGAGTCCTTACCTTTCCTTGTTATGCTTTACTTGATCCGAGTGCAACTTGTTCCTTTGTGATGCCATATGTGGCCAGTAGATTTGAGATTCTTCCTAAGAGCTTGCTTGAGCCATTTTCTGTTTCTACTCCTGTTGGTGAGTTTCATTCAAGCTGAGAGAATCTATAGAGATTGTGTGGTGTCCATCTATCATAGAAATACTCTTGTTGATTTGATTGAGTTACGGATGGTTTCTTTCTATGTGATCCTTGGTATGGGTTGGCTTCACGCTGGCTATGCCTCTATTGATTGCCAAACTTGGACTGTCAAATTCCAGTTTCTAAATGAGCTTGTTATTGAGTGGAAGGGAGATTCTGTGGCTCCGAAGGGTAAGTTTATTTCTTACTTCAGAGCACAAAAATTAATCTCTAAGGGATGTATCTATCACTTCGCATGAGTCAAGTCTGATGATGTTGAGCCCCCTTCTCTTGAGTCTTTCCCGATTGTAAGTGAGTTTCCTGATTTGGTTCCTGAGGATTTTCTCGGAGTCCCTCCAGATAAGGAGATTGATTTCGAGATTGATGCTCTTCCTAACACCCAACCTATTTCTATTCTACCATATAGAATGGCCCCTTCAGAATTAAAAGAATTGAAGGAGCAGTTAAGGGACTTGTTAGAGAAAGGATTCATAAGGCCAAGTGTCTCTCTATGGGGTGCCCCGGTCTTGTTCATGTGAAAGATAAATGGTTCCTTGAGGATGTGTATTGACTACCGTCAGTTGAATAAGGTGACTATTTAGAATAAGTATCCCCTTCCGAGGATTGATGATTTGCTTGACCAATTTCAGGGTGCCACTGTTTTCTCTAAGATAGACTTCAGATCAGGCTATTATCAGTTGAAGATGAGAGAATGTGATATCCCGAAGATGACTTTTTGGACCTGATATGGTCACTTTGAGTTCTTGGTAATGTTTTTTGGATTGATAAATGCACTTGCAACCTTTATGGATTTGATGAACAGAGTATTCAGATTGTATCTTGATATGTTCATGATCGTATTTATTGATGATATTTTGGTTATTCCAGAAATGAAGAGTAGCATGCCAATCACCTCAGGATCGCTTTACAGACACTCTGAGACAATGAGTTATATGTGAAGTTTTCTACGTGTGAGTTTTGGCTTAAATCCGCAGCTTTCTTAGATCATGTGATTTTTGGAGATGGAATTCGAATGGATACTCAAAAGATTGAAGTAGTTAAGAACTGGCCAAAACCAACTTCATTGACAATGACAAGGAGTTTTCTAGGATTAGTTGGCTATTATCGAATTTTTTTAGGAATTTTCATCTATATCCACGCCGTTGACCAAATTGACCTAGAAGAAAGTCAAGTTTCAATAGTCTGACGAGTGTAAGAAAAGTTTCCAAGAGTTGAAGACGAGATTAACTACTGCACCAATGTTGACCTTGCCCTATAGAACAGATGGGTTTATAATCTATTGTGATGCTTCGAGGGTAGGATTGGAATGTGTGTTAATGCAGAAGGGAAAGGTTATTGCCTATGCTTCTAGACACCTTAATTTGCATGAGAAGAATTATCCTACCCATGACTTGGAGTTGGCAGCGGCGGTGTTTGCTCTCAAGTGATAGAGCCTACTATTTGTATGGAGCTCACTTCGATGCATTTGCTGACCACAAGAATCTGCAATATATCTTCACCCAGAAAGAGCTCAACTTGAGGTAGAGGAGATGACTTGAATTGCTCAAGGACTACAACATGAGAATTTTTTACTACCCAGGTAAAGCTAACGTGGTTGCTGATGCTCTTAGCAAGTTATCCATGGGAAGCACCACCCATGTAGGAGAAGAGAAGAGAGAGTTAGCCAGAGACGTTCATAGACTGGCCTGACTGGGAGTTCAATTAGATGAGTCAGGCGAAAGAGGAGTTCATGTGCAAAATGGATCGGCATTATCTCTAGTAGCGGAGGAAAAAGAGAAACAAGATCAAGACCCGGCCTTATTACAACTTAAGGAGGATGTGCTAAGCAGAAAGTGGTGGATTTCGCCAAAGGGGGAGATGGAGTATTGAGGTATCAAAGAAGATTGTGTGTTCCAAATATTGATGGTGTTCGAGAGAGGATCATGGCAGAGGCCCACAGTTCCAAATATTCCATCCACCCAGGATCTGCCAAGATGTACGACGACTTGAGAGAAGTCTACTAGTGGAGTGGAATAAAGAGGGACATTGCAGGGTTCTTTTCCAAGTGCCCAAACTGCCAACAAGTTAAAGTTGAGCACCGAAGGCCATGTGAAGTAGCTCAGAACTTTGAGATTCTAGAGTGGAAATGGGAGATGATAAACATGGTCTTCATCACAAGTTTACCGAGGTCCCACAGACAGCATGATATGATTTGGGTGATTGTTGATAGGATGACTAAGGCTGCATATTTCTTAGTAGTTAAGAAGACTAACGATACAGAGGATTATACCCCAATGTATATCAAGGAGATTGTCAGATTACATGGAGTCCCTTTGTCCATATCTCGGATAGAGGAGCTCCATAGACTGACCAGTTTTGGAGATTTATTCAGAAAGGTTTGGGTATGAAGGTACTCCTTACCACAGCTTTCCACCCCCAAACAAATGGCCAGGCAGAGCACACTATTCAAACATTGCAGGATATGTTGAGAGCTTGTGCCATTGACTTTAAAGGTAATTAGGATGACCACTTTCCATTGATAGAGTTTGCCTACAATAACAGTTTTAATTCGAGTGTTCAAATGGCCTCATTTGAGGTACTTTATGGGAGGAGGTATAGGCCGTCAGTTGGATGGTTTAGGGTAGGTAAAGCAGAGTTCATTGATGTAGACTTGGTTCTCCAAGCTTTGGAGAAGGTGAAAAACATTTGCGAGAGGTTGAGGACTGCACAAAGTAGACATAAATCCTACACAAATGTTAGAAGAAGAGACATAGAGTTTGAGGTCAACGATTGGGTGCATTAGAAAGTGTCACCCATGAAGGGTGTAATGAGATTTAGAAAGAAAGGGAAGTTGGAGCCTGAGGTACATTGGCCCTTATCAGATTATAAAGAGATTGGTCAATGTGGCGTATAAGTTAGAGCTACCATCAGAGTTAGAGGCCATCCACCTAGTCTTTTATATTTCCATGCTCAAGAAGTGTTTGGGAGATCTACAGTTGGTAGTGCCTGTTGAGAGTATTAGAGTGAGAGACAGCCTAAGTTATGAAGAGATCCCTGTCAACATCCTCGATCATTAGGTTTGCAAATTGAGGAACAAAAAAATCACATCTGTCAAGGTATTGTGAAGGAATCAATTCGTAGAGGAAGCTACTTGGGAGGCGGAGGAGGACATGAAGGCCGGGTATCCACATCTATTCTTGCCTACTGGTGATGAAAGAGTTGATGATAAATATTTCCCTCTAAATTATTAAATTTCCATTTCGTGAATCCTCTTTCACTTTCCATATGATAGAAGATAGAGTTCTAGAGTTTGAGTGAGGATGATGTGATTTGATGTCTACTTGGTTGCATTACTTGCTGAATTCTTAATTTGTTGATTGCATGAGTGAGATACGAGTTGGATGGTTTTAGAGTCCATAGAGAGATTTGTGTCTTGTCCTAAATCCCTATCTTTCTCTTTATTCAAGGACAAATGATCCCAAGGGGGAGATAATATAACACCTCTTAAATTCTTCTTATCTGATTTAGACGAGTATGTGCAGAGAATTGCAAGGGAAATAACTGAGGAAAACTACAGAAGCAAGCTACGAAAAGGGTTTACGAGTAATAAAGGGGTTTACAACTCGTAGATTGAGTTTCATATTGGAACTAGTGTTTCTGTTTTCAGGATCACCATATCTATTAAAAGGAGTTTATGACTCATATAGAGCACTATGACTCGTAAGATGAGGTTTCATACTAAGTTCCAGTGTTTCATGTTTCAAGGCCCTTGTAGTCTCGAGGGGTCAGTTACAACCCGTATAGTGGACTATGACTCATAATCTAGGGTCTTGTATCAACTTCCAAAGATCCAATATTTTTAGACTCCTCGCCTACGAGGAGCAGTTACGACTCGTAAGGGGGTCTACAAGTCATAGACCCTGTCGACAGTTTTACTGAAGGGCATTTATGTCCCTTCCAATTTTTATTCGATTAACCCCTCACGTTTTTTGGCTTGTATAAAGCCTTGAAAATAAACCCTAAGGCCATTTATTCATAATTATTCCACGTTGAGGGTTTTTAGAGCATTGGAGGAGAAGGAAAAAGCTAGGGTTTTCCATTCAAGAGCAAGGATTGATCGAGGTTTGGTTGTTTCTTTAGCTCCCAGGTATGTAAGGCTTAACAAAGTGTGAAATATTTTCTTCACATGCCCGTTCATCTTCTTGAGTCAATATTTTTGGGAAAAGACTTGAGATTTTGAGAAACTTTACTATTTTAATATTGAAATCCTTGTATTTATCTGGAGGTCTTGTTATACTATATGAGGAATTCTTTTGCATTTCATGGGTATTCTAATATGTGATTTGTATATGCATATTCATCCTTGATAGCATGAGTCCTAAAATACATGTCTTCATGGAAATCTTATGCATAAATTGAGCATGTTGAGTTGAGTAAATTGAGCATATTGAGTTGACTAAATTTGAGTATGATTAAGCATGAGAAGCATGTTGCATTTGAGTTACATATATTATTACACATGACTATCTAGCATGCACTATATGAGGAGTCCATTTAAATGAGTCTAAATGACCATTTGAGTATGAGTTGAGTTGATTAGTTGCATTGATTTAATTGTTGAGTAATTAAGATGAGTTGAGATGAGATGACCCGATGTGGCCGAGATTTGAGATGATTGACGAGTCGAGCATGTTTTAATCTTGGGAGGAATATTGAGCACCGAGTTAGGTGATTGAGGAGCACCTTAGAACTGTATTTTCCAGTGTAGGATAGTCATTTTATCATAATACTAGCGACTCTTATCCCGCAAGTGGACACTCTCTCAGGATCCAAGGGAGCGAGATTGAGGTTGATCACCCTTTTCCATGACAAGTTAAGGGCAGGCATGGCAACGATGCCGCTTAATGGAGCATCACCTAATTAAAGGTGGTGGGATGAGTAATGTTGGTTAGAGAAACTCCCAAGCAACATTGTATTGAGCATGGGATTTCAAACTGAGTCTATTTTACTGAGCCTTTTTTGAAAAGCATGATTTTATTATAACACTTGCATAAATTGTTTTGAGCATGAGTTGTTGAGTCAAGGTGAGTGAGTTGAGCTTTACTTGTCTTGAGCCATTTTACATACCATATATATCTTGTACTGGCGTCTATTTGGACCTGTATCATTTTAGATACAAGTATAGGTTACAGAGGACTTCAACATGCACATCATTGAGGTCCAGTTCAGTACACCTCCCGAGTTAGTGAGCCCTCCCTTATATTGCGGAGGAGCACTATTATCTTCTTACTATTGTTGAGTACTTTATTTACTTTTGATTAAGGTGTCTATAGCCTTTCATGGCACCATTCTAGATGGTTGAGTAGAGGCTTCATAGAACTTAGAGTAGATCATTTAACGAGTATTTTTGTATCAAAACTTATCTTAATTATAAGCTATGATACAGTAGAGTTATATACTTATTTATTTTCTTGCATACGACGTCTTACTTTTTGAGTTATCCATCCGCTATCACGTTGATGTGACGATAAGGCCAAGTGGTTCTGTTGGGACCAGCAATGGTTCTTCAAATGATGGCCACGCCAAGGGTGGTCGACCGAGGCGTGACATTATATGCATGTTAGTACACACGTGCAAAGCACGTTAACTAAACTATAATCTATACTATATTAAAAGTGTGATGGTCCTTAGAAATATTGTTTGAACTTTTTTCCCTTCATTAAAAGACTAATTTAGACAAAATCTTCTTTTCTCCATTTTTTTCATATATGATTATCATTTAATTTTTATTCTACTATTTAGAAATTTGAAACTCATTAAACTCCTATCTAGAAAAGAAATTATAATATTTAACACTTCTAAATCAATTAAAACTTCACTTAGAAAAGTAATTGGAAATTCATTATTATTTTAGTATTGATTTTATTGCATATCTCGATTATAAAGGCTTACATATTTTCATTATATTCATGTGTCACGACCCAGGCCTAGGGCCTAGACGTGACACGGCGAATGGGGAACTCGAGGGGACCCCAAACAAGCCTCTTAGCGTATCATTACACATCCTTGGTCATGGAAGCAATTAAACAATAACAAGAGAGCATAAAATAGGGATAAGGGACTAAGGAGAAAGTCTTTCATAGCATAAAATATTCAAGATTCAAGATAAGTCATAGCTCAAGGCATAATTACATTACTTATCGAACAACACGTCTAAACTTAGAATTGAGCCGGGGCCAAGACACTTTCCGGGCTCACCCTCATAGTCAAAAGCATTCAACCAAAGAAAAAGAGTCTTTATAACATAAGATCAATAGCTATCGTCCTCGGAGTTGAGGACTCACCAAACTTGCTTCAAATATAGTACCAGCCATGTGGAGGAGAAAGATGATCACGTGGAGCTCCGGTTCCTACATGGTAACATCATGTAGGCATAAAGTATGCGTTAGTATGTTTGAATGTATTAAGTATGCGGGATACAATGTAACAAGGATCATGAGCTATAATAGCAAGATACTTAATCATATCAATAAACATAAGCTCAATATGTCATGTGTAATCAATGTGTAGTATGAAACATGCTTAAGAATAATCGTACTTGCATATCTTGTTTAACACCATACAGTAACATGCATGGATCATCCAGCTACCTTGTACTAGAGGGTGAGGGATATAGCATAGGTCATAACCCCTTCTAGAAGGTAATGGGTAGTACATGAGGATAAAGGAGTAGCATAGGTCATAACTCCTACATGTAAACATGAGGTAATACAACATATTGGATCACACATGAGGGTGAGGCGTGCCACCTAGTTAATAACCCCTAGATGTGAGTATATAACATTGAATCGCATATAAGGATGAGGCTTACCACGTAATTCATAACCCCTTCATATGAATATAAGATATTGCACAATATCAAATCATACATGAGGGTAAGGTGTATAACATAGTTCATAACTCCTTCATGTAGAAATTGGCCTTGTACTAGAGGGTAGGCATATTACTTAGTTCATAACCCCTTCTAGTAGGCATCACAATTTAAGAGCATAAACCTTAGCATAAGAACTAAATAACTCATCAACAATCGAGACTTGTGAAAATCAAGCAATATATCATCAAAATCTTGAGAATTCTTGACTTGAGATTTTATCAAATACTTGGTCGGTATGCAATGCTAGTTCAAAATCATGCAATTTAAGAGAGAAATTATATGAGAAAACTCAACGTAAATCAACCCACCAACATATTGTAAAACCCTCTTGTAGAATACCTTGAAATCCAACATCAAATCTTATAATAAATCATAATTTCATAGCTCAAAACACACATATTCTCAATAGAAAAAATCAACTCATAGTATAAGCTTAAGATAGATAAACGTGCATATTTAATCGACATATCATAAAACCCCAACATATTTGATTCTTATAATCTATAATAAAAGATACCCATAGATAATACAACTTGAAAACAAGCAACTTACGTAAAAAGGAAGGTTGGGCACCATGGGTGAAAGGACCCAATGGTTGAAACCCACATACATCAACTTTGGAGATTTTCTTGATGAAAATTTGAATGAGAACTTGAAGCTTGAATGAAATACTTGAGATTCGGAATGAGAGTGGGACACTTGAATTTGGATGAAATATTTGTCTGAGTGTTAGAGAGGGTTTTGGAGAATGTCTTGTATGATATGTTATTGAAAAATGATTAGGTATAGGTATTTTTATGCATAGGAAGGCATAAGCTCAAGACCCCAAGGCCTTGGACCAAAATAAAAATAACTGGCAGCGAAAGGTACTAGTCTGCGGCTACGCATCACAGTACTAACACGGAATGCCTCTGGATTTGAAATTTTGCGAAATTTGTTTGTTCACTACGGGTCCTCTAAAATTAAGATTATACCCATTCCCCACTCAATTTTTCCCCCAGAATAAGAATATGAAGTTGAATTTTTAATATCACGCACGAATTTTGAGATTTATAAAAATTACGATTATGGGCATCTTCGAGGCACATTTTCGGGCACTTTTTTGGGTCATTTCATCATGTTTTACCTTTTAGTCAAGTTGTTTTTAGTATTTCATTCAGCATGAGAATTCAGGTCAGTCATAGTTTATTCAACTTTATTACATATTGTATATTCCATAAACTGAGACCATTTGGCATTTATCATTTTATGATGCAGATTTAGGTACTCATGATAGCAGATGTTCAGTAAGTTAGTTTTTGTCAGCAATTGGTAAGGACTCTTTGCATTCAGAGGAGATTTGAATGTTTACTTTTTGGTCCTCTTGTTTTAGTTGAAGTAGTCGTGGATCAATCATGGTACCTAGTTCATATTCAGTACTTAGATACTTCATAGACTAGTCAAACAATGTTCAGCGAATTACTAAAGTATGTTTGACAGTTTAGAGCTAAGTTCCTACATTATTGCATGTTTGAATTTCTTCATTTTGTTAAAAGACGAAAATTTTATGAATACTGTACCAATTCTTATTCATTATGACGTTAGCGTGTTCTATTTAGTAAGTTAGTTAGGCCAAGTAGTTCGTTTGGGATCAAAAATAATTTTTAAGTGCTGACCATGTCCAGGGCATAGGCTCGAGGCATGACAAATGAGGTCTTCCTCACATATGAGATGACATCGTGAATATAAAAGGTTGCTACGTGTCTTGTCTCATCCATCTGATAGAGAAGCATGAAAGCATTTTGATAATGTATATCCTGACTTTTCTGGTGAACCTAGAAATGTTAGATTGAGGTTGTGTGTTGATGATTTTGCACCATTCTCTAATTATGTCTCACTATATTCTTGTTGTTCGGTATTCCTTACTCAATATAATCTTCCTCCTAAAGTATGCATGACAAGTCCCTATATCTTTTTATGCGTGTTATTTTGGGTCCCCATAATTCAAAAAGTTTAATTGATATTTATCTACAACTAGTGATAAATGAGTTTAACCAATTATAGTTTAAAGGTGTAATGAATTATGATACATCAACTAAACAGAATCTTATCATGTCCATGTTTGAATTGAAATTGAAATACTAATGTAAGCTCCTTCCTTCTGAATCAAATAGATTCATATTTAAAACGAGATGATAAATGAATTACTTAACTCAGTGATTAGAGTACTGCTTACATACAAAGGGAGTCATTGGCAGTCTATTGCTTTTGACCACTCTCCCCTTATTAGACCGGGATGGGACCGACCTTCTCTTTTCTTCGAAAAGAAAGGAATCTTTTGAAGAAATTGTAGGTTTCATAGTGAAATTTATCACGCCCACACAGTCGCTCTCACTTTGAGGATAAATAATCGTTGTCAAATATAAAATCTAACCATAGGTTAGGGTCGAATCCCAAGGGAATACGAGGTTTTGCCACATTGATTCACCAAAAATCATTTCAAACATTAATTAACTCTATTCTCAATAAAATGGGGGGTTTGAAATGACCTATAAGAAATGAAAACTATACTAACAAAGCAAAGAGACAATCAAATTGGAGAGGAACTTGGGAAATTGTGTTCCCCATGATTCACAAACTCAAATACCCAGGATAACACAACCTAAATTGGGACATTGCATGCAAGACGGTAACTTAGGTTCTTCCAATCCTTAGGCAAAGGTGAAGGTCAAATTTCACTATGGAGCTTGATCGGCTACCATAATGTGCCAACTAACAATTACTTATTGTCCCAATCAACCTCTCTTTGGTCGGGTTTGGTTAATTAGATGAGAACACATCAATCGAATTTTTTCACCCATTTTCTTTTCCTATTCATCACTACCTTAGTCGGGATCGTGACACTAGGCGGGCTTTAATGTAAGTCACCATTAAACAACAAGCAAAATGAAGAAAAATGGATAATACATGCAAATACCCAACTCAAGAGGTGCAAATAATTCGGGTTATGAAGCTAGCAACTCTTGGTTCCCACAACACCCAAGTTGTGGAGGTTTACCTACTCATAGCTTAGGCAGCAACACAAATAATGAATGAAACAAACATAGTTGAGAAATGACCCAAGGAAAATAAAGAATAGTAAACCACCTCGAGTTTGGATTCACAAGCTTGGAAGATGAAGTTTAATTACAAGTGATTCTAATCCCTAAATTGAGTCTTCAAGATAAAACCCTAGTTTTTTATTCTAAAAGCTAAAGATTCTCTCTACAAAATATTCTATGTTGTGTAAAATTTGATTCTCCTCTACTAGAAACCCTAACATATACTATTTATACTACTTATAATAAGGTCCTTAAAAAAATTGGAAAATCTAGTCGACAACAGTTACGGCTCATAAGTACGACTCGTAAGGTGATCTATGAGTTACAATCCGGCTTTTGTAGTCAGTAATTGGCATTTTTGACTAGACTGCTATGATCCATACTACGAGTCATTGTCTGGTCAACGACTCATAGTCCATGCTTGCAGTTCTTGGTCTAACTTTAATCAACACTGTTAATCACTACGAGGTCCTCTTCTATGATTTAGAGTGAGGACAACGACCCGTACCCTAGGCTCGTATGGCTGAACTTCAATTTCCCAAATTTTGATTTTGGAAACTGTTAATCGCTATGATCATCTCCTGCGACTCGTAACTTTGGGCTATGACTCATATTGGGTCTTATAGATCCTCAAATTCAACAAAATCTATTGCTTTTCCTAAAATCAGGCCAACCTATATTTTCTGTAAAAATAAACACAAAACACATAAAAATTCGCATTGAGAACACACAAAATCCCTTGTTTTAGACACCCAATCTGCTGTATTTTGATAGCACATCAACACCCTCAACTTAGAATTGTTGTTTGTCCTCAAGCGACGACTCAATTTAGATAGAAAATAAGCAATACATAGCAATCATCCTCCAGGCATATACTTCACTCAATTTCAACTCAGGAACCCATACTAGCACTTTCAAAACATGGTTATGTAGCTACCAAGCAAACCAAGGCACATTGATGCATTTGACAATCCAGCTATGACAAGTTAAGGAGTATCAATTTTCAACTCATACTAAGGCATGTTTTTCTCTTTGTTTCTTACTCGATACATGACATTCTATTCTTTGTTCTATTCCCAACTAATCACCTCATTTGTTCTATTATACCACACTATAGGCCACCCTCAACTTAAGTTATAAGTTTGAGGTGAAATACATAATATCCAATCCCCAAACCAGGGCCACTTTTGATAGCCACCCTCAACTTAGGCTTTTTGTCTCAATCAAGATTCATAATGTTCAAGGATAGACCGTGGTCAATATCAAGGTATTTCACTAAATAAGGTTAGGGTAGGTAGGTATTAAGAAAGAAAAGTTTCATGTGAGGCTCAAACATTTGGAATAAGGGGTAAACTCTTTCATTTGGTGGGTCATTTAGGCAAAAGTGGACTTAATTAAAGAACAATGTGCTAAGATCCCTTCCTAATCCACACAGTCTCCAATCCAACTCAGAGAAATAAGGCAATTTCTGAATAGTAAACAATGCATGAACACAATAAAATTCAGCTCACATACATATGGCATTGCATACACAGCCAACATAGACGCATAAATCATGCTTCAAGCATCAACTTGCCTTCACTTAGTCAGAACAAATATTGTCAAACCCTTCACACATGCAAGATTTCTAAAATAACTACAATCACAAAAATTTTATGGGTACCAATTTTCCAAAAACATTTTATAAAAACTATTCAAAATCATGTACATGCCAAAAGTAATCACCATATATCAACAAACTATCCAAAACACCTAAAACATGTCGATTCAACATAAAAATAAAAAACATACACAAGGAAAAAGAAGGACGGCAAGAAAACCTTGGGATATCAAAACTAGGATAGTTATGGACTAAAGGCTACTCAGACTACACCCTAATCCATGACTACCATATCCTACCAAATCAAATGTACTTTGTCTTCAAAGTATATAACAAAAACTAAATAGAAATAAGGGTCAAAATAGCAAACATCAAAAGGTGTTCAAGCACAGCATCTGTCTGGTCATGAGTGGCTCCCTCCTTTGGAATGGTCTGGGCTGTAGTTGTGCTAGATGAGGCAACTCCATGCAATCTCTCAAGCTATGAGCTCTCCTCTACTACTCTTCCTCCTCCTCAGAGGTCCTCTGCCACTTATGGCCCTCCTCTACATTAGTCTCCTCTATCGCGCTCTTCCTGGGAGCACGCGGTGGATCGTCTGAAGCAAATAGATCAATCAATTCTTCTCCCATAGGTGCTTGCTCCGGAGCTGTGATTAGGGATGCTAGTGATGCAAACAAGTCAGCCTTAAAACTTAGCCAACTACTGCTGAAAGGTAGTCATATCGACAGACTGGGCCCCATCAAGTCTCTTCTGCACTCTGATATTGAAAGCATCGACCCGGCATCTACTGTAGCAATCCTCTGGTACATATTCTTCCCAATCACAGCTCATCGCATCTTATCAATCTAGTTGTTATACTTGGCTGTGGACTTCGGCGCTCTGTAAGTACGCCCAAACTATACTTAACAGAAGGTTTCCTCTAAAATATCCATTTAGGCCTCGAAATAGAACCTCTCTCAACCGCGGCTGCTCAGGGGCCTTTTTCCCTTTTGAAAGATCCTGTAGAATAATGGCAACATAAGCAGCGTAGAACTCCCGTACTAGAAGCAGGGCGTACTTACCCAGCTTTGCTGTCATCCACCTGAGACCATGCTCGTCTATCTCAGCCTCTAAAGTAGGGACATGACTCAGGCCAGAATCAACGGGGCTCTTCGTAGAATGGTCGCACGGGCTTTCCCTTCCCCTTAGGATCTAATCCCTAACTATAGATAGCCTCCATGCCCATGATCCCCCATTGGTGATGCTGAGGTCATTGGAATAAATGGATAGGTTGATCGAGGACTGGGCTGCTCCTCCACCCTGGAGCACGTTATCTGACTCAGACCAATCCACGCTTCCCTCCTTGTCAGACTGGAGGTACTCTTAGATTCCATAGAGAGTCTGTGCAGTCTGAGCTCTAGTTTGAGGCCTCTGAGCCTCAAGGTCCATCCAGACATTTGGTTCTTCATTTGACCCCTCAGGACGTTCATTGTCCGAGTCCTCACCTCTTAGCCTCCTATTGAAGGCCCGGATAGCCCCATTTCTATTCTTTGGAGCCATTGTACCATAAATTTTCATCACAAACCCATATTTAGCCCCAAATTACCAGATCAAACAACAAAAAATGGACAAAAAAACAGAAATAAACGACCACAAAAGGAATATATTCAATAAAATCAACACTACACCAGTTACAGGTTGCAGGTAAAAGGCCTTGGTACAACTTGTAGTGGAGACTACGAGTCTACTGTGGTCTCATTGTCCATAGGTACCAAGAAAAAGTTTATACTAAAATTAGGTGAGAGGCTCAGTTACGACTCGTAGCCGTGACTACGAGTCATAGTGAAACAACCCCAAAAGAAATCCTGAAAATCTGCCTAAAAAATTCTCATATTCGTAATTTTCATATATCTCAAAATTCGTGCATCATATCAAAAATTCAACTTTATATTCGTGATTAGGGGGCAAAATTGAGTGAAAAATGGGTCTCCCTAATTTAGAGCAACTTTGATTTTCCAAAATTTGCGATTTTCTAGAATCGATCCCCCCCATGGCGCGACACAGCTAAGGCGCGAACATATATATTATTTTGCCAATTTTTGTTGTTTCAGTCCAAGGCCTTTAAGTCTTGAGCCTAAGCCCTTCTATGCGTAAAAACACCTATACTTAGTCATTTTTCTACCTCATATCATTCAAGACATTCCCTAAAACCCTCTCAAACACTTAGCCAAATATTTCACTCAAATTCAAGCGTCCCAAACTCATTCTGGATCTTAAGGAACTCACTCAAACTTCAAGTTCTCATTCCAATCTTCATAACGGGAATTTTCAAAGTTGAGGTATGTGTGTTTCAACCATTGGGTCCTATCACCCATGGTGGCCCACCTTCCTTTTTAAGTAAATTGCATGATTTCAAGTGGATTTGTCTATGAGTATTTCTTATTATGAATTGAAGGGTTTCAATGTATATTGCATGAGGGTGTTACCAAGTGTTAGTGGGTTGATTTACATTATGTTTTCTTGCATGATTTCACTCTTGAATTACATGATTTTTAAGTTGCATTACATATCAACCAAGTGTTTGATAAAATGTCTGGTTTAGGGTTCTTGAGCTAATGATAATCTATTTCATGGCCTATGAGTCAAGTGAATTTATGATGAAAGTAATGTATATATGTTTTGATTGCATGAAACTTATCTATAGTGTTGCAAGTTGATCACACCTTGTTGAGGGGGTGCTATACCTCAATCATCATGGATAGTAGGGTGTGATGACTATCAACCAATTGAGGGATTGATACCTCAATCACCATGGGTGGTAGAGTGTGACTACTATCAACCAATTGAGGGGTTAATACCTCAATCAATATGAGTGGTAGGGTGTAACAACCATCAACCAGTTGAGGGGTTAATTTCTCAATCGCCTCTCCAAGGGGGTGGTAGGCCTTGGATTTTATAATGATAGTCTCTTACTACACATGTAATATGTTCTATATAAGCATATTTACTTCAAGATTCATTCATGCAAGTCATATTGCTATATGCTCATTTATTGCCTAATTATGTATTTTGATTATGTTGCCTATCTCTTATTGCATTGCATCCTACATACTTAGTACATTCAAACGGACTAACGCATACTCTATGCCTACATGATATTACCATGTAGGAACAGGAATGCCACTTGATCATCCTCCTTCTCCATGTGGCTATTACTATCTCTTGAAGCAAGCTTGCTGATTCCTCAACTCCGAGGACAATAGCTTTTGATCCTATGTTATGTAAAGACTCTTTTCCTATTTGGATGCTTATGACTATGAGGGTGATCTCGAAAAATTATCTTGGCACCCGCCTAATCTATGTTTGAGGTGTCGTGGGACAAGTTATATAATTATTACTTAAAGCTTTGACTCTTTGATGATTTATTCTATGAGAGACTTCCCTTAGCCCATTTACCCTTATTTACATTCTCTTATCGTTGTTTAATTGTTTCCGCGACCAAGGAAGTGTAAATGATATGCTAAGAGACTTGTTTTGGGGTCCCATTTGGACTCTATTTGACGTGTCTCGTCTAGGCCTAGGCTTGGGTCATGACAAACTTAGTATCAGAGCACTAGGTTGTTAATGATCATCGGCATCTAACCCACCGCGTCGATTAGAGTTTTATTCTTGGTTGTAAAGTGCATCACAACTATGAGTAAGAGGCTATGAGACATTTTAGGAAATGTTTCCCTTCTTCTTGATCCATGTCGTGCTATAGAAGTTAGGGTAAGGCTTTCCCATAATAAATGTTCTTTGCTATTCTAGATCACGCCTATCCGAAGGGGAAGAAGAGTTCGTACACCCGAAGAACAACTGGCACATGAAGAGTTTTAGGATGCTATTATCATGCTAGCTCAAGCTATCACTGATCAAATCAATCGAGGTACCGAAGCCCCTCATTCTCCTACTCCGGTATCTAGTTTAAGGGACTTCATAAGGATGATCCCACTGGAGTTTCATAGGTCTAAAGTGGATGAGGACCCTAAAGAATTCATTGATGAGGTGTACAAAGTATTGTCTATCATGGGTGTTAGATTGGAGGAGAAAGCGGAGTTGGCAGCCTACCAACTCAAAGGGTTGGACCAAATATGGTTTACTCTATGGAAGGAGGAGAAGGGGAACAACAATATGATACTTTGGGAGGAGTTTAATGCAGCATTTCTCAATCAGTTCTTCCCTCTTCAGCTAAGGGAGGCCAAAATGATGAAGTTCATGAATTTGAAGCAAGGGTCTTTGAGTGTGTGGAAGTATTCCCTCAACTTCAACTAACACTCTAAATATGTTGCCCTCAAGTTCAACTAACACTCTAAATATGCTCCACAAATAGTGGTCGAGCCGAGGTCTAGGATGACCAAGTTTGTGATGGGTGGGCCTGACTTGGTAAATGAAGAATGTCGCGTTGCTATGTTGATTGGTGATATGGACTTTTCCTACCTCATGACTTATGCCAAACAATTGGAGGGGGGAAAGTTGAGAAGAGAGGGGGTAATGAGGCCAAGAGGTCCCGTTTTGAAGGAAGATTTCAAGGTCCCAAGGGTAGCCGGTTTCATCAGGGCCAAGGGTTTTCAAATGCTCCTAATAGAAGGTTTGCTAATGACAACCCAAGGGTCCAAGGTGGTGTTGGTGTGGTGCCAAATCCTATGTGCCCAAGGTGTGGTAAAGGCCACAATGGCACATGTTTGAGGGACACTAATGCATGTTATAGTTGTGGAGAAATGGGTCACAAGAAGATTGATTGTCCTCGTAACTAAAACAAGGGTAGAGATGGTCGACCATAAGGACAGGGTGCAAATGTGGTTCCTTTGGGAAGGGGAGGTCAACAAGGTGGTGCCCCAAGGCATAATTGGTTCTATACTCTTCAAGGGAGGCAAGGGTAGATGAGATGCCCGATGTCATCACCGGTATGTTAAAAGTCTTTGATTTTGATATGTATATATTGATAGACCCGGGTGCCACTCTTTCTTTTGTTACTCCTTTTGTTTCCAAAAAGTTTCATGTTGAACCCGAATTATTATGTGAGCCCTATGAAGTGTCTACTCTCATTGGTGCATCTATTGTTGCTAGAAGGATCTATAGGAATTATCATATTTTCATTTTGCATAAGATATTGCCTTGTGATTTTGTTTAATTGGATATGGTGGATTTTGATGTCATTTTTGGTATGGATTGGTTGCATGTAACTAAGCTTCTATTGATTGTAGAACCCGTAGTGTCAAATTTCAATTCCCAAATGAACCCATTCTTGAGTGGGAGAGTCATGATATAATGGTCAAGGGTAGATTTATTTCTTGCATTAAATCCCATAAGTTTATTTCTAAGGGGTGTCTCTATCATCTTATGAGGGTTAGGGATGTTGAGTTCAAGGTCCTTCCTATAGAGTCGGTCCCGGTAGTTAATGAGTTCCTAGATGTCTTCCCTAGTGAACTTCCCGGTGTTCATCCCGAAAGGGAAATAAATTTTGGCATAGACCTCCTTCCTGACACTCAA
This sequence comes from Solanum clarkiae, assembly GCA_011800125.2. NCBI lineage: Eukaryota > Viridiplantae > Streptophyta > Magnoliopsida > Solanales > Solanaceae > Solanum > Solanum clarkiae. Next base: position 7,176 of record JAABOM020067180.1, on the reverse strand, counting down.
CCCATTTCTATTCTCCCTTACTGTGTGGTCGCGGCGGAGTTAAAAGAGTTGAAAGCAATTGAGGGATTTTTTGGAGAAGGGTTTTTTTAGGCCTAACCAATCATCTTGGGGTGCACCTCTATTGTTTGTGAAGAAGAAGGATGGTTCTTTTAGAATATATGCATTGATTACCAGCAACATAATAGAGTCACTATCAAGAATAAGTACCATTTACCAAGGATTGATGATCTTTTTGACCAACTTCAAAGGGCTAGTCACTTTTCTAAGATTGATCTTTGGTCTAGGTATCAATAAGTGAAGGTGAGGGAGTGTGACATTCCCAAGATGGCCTTCCAGACTAGGTATGGGCACTATGAATTCGTGGTTATTATTTTGGGTTGAACAATGCACTGACTATCTTCATGGATCTTATGAATAGGGTCTTCAAACCCTACCTTGATTTGTTTGTGATGGTATTTATTGATGATATCTTAATTTATTCTCATAGTGAGGAGGAGCATGTGGATCACTTGAGGGTGGTGTTGCAAATCTTGAGGGAGGAGAAGTTGTATGCTAAGTATGAGAAATGTGAGTTTTGGTTGAAAGAGTTTGCCTTCCTATGTCATGTAGTTTCTGGGGATGGTATTAAGGTGAGTCCTAAAAAGATGGAGGTGATTAGAAATTGGCCTAGACCTTTTACTCCATCGAATATAAGAAGTTTCTGGGGCTTTATGGGTTATTACCGAAGGTTAGTAAATGGGTTCTCCTCTATTGCTTCTCCTATGACCAAGTTGAATTAAAAGAAGGCTAAATTTGTGTGGACCGATGAGTGTGAAAAGAGTTTTCAAATTTGCAAGATAAGCTTGTCTCGGCTCCTATCTTGTCTCTACCAGAAGAGTTGGAATGGTTCGTTGTCTATTGTGATGTCTCAAGAATTGGTTTGGATTGTGTTTTGATGAAAAACGTTAAAGTGATAGCTTATGCTCTAGACAACTTAAGGTGCATGAAAAGAATTATCGTAACCATGATCTTGAGTTAGTCTCTATGGTATTTGCTTTGAAAATTTGGCATCATTACTCATATGGGGTGCATGTTGATATATTTACAGATCATAAGAGTCTCCAATATGTGTTCACCCAAAAATATCTCAACTTGAGACAATGATGGTGGTTAGAGCTTCTTAAGGATTATGATATGAGTATGTATTATCACCCGGTAAGGCTAATGTTGTGGCCAATGCTTTGAGTAGGGTGTCTATGGGTAGCGTAGCTCATGTTGATGATAATAGCAAGGAGGTGGCTAGAGAGGTTCATCGGTTGGCTAGGTTGGAGGAGGTTGATAATGGTGGGGTTGTGGTTGTTGATGGCTCAAAATCTTCATTGATTGGGAGGTGAAGGCAAAGCAAGATCTTAACCCCGCCTTGTTAGAGTTGAAGGCCTTAGTGAGAGATGGCAAGGTGGAGGTTTTCTCCCAAGGTGGTGATAGTCCCTTAGGTACCAAGGTAGATTGTGTGTGCCTTGTGTTGATGACTTAAGAGAGAAGATTCTTCATGAGGCTCATAATTCTTCCTATTCTATTCACCCCAGTTCTACAAAAATGTATAGAGAATTGATGGACGTGTTTTGGTGGGGTGATATGAAAATAGATATTGCTAAGTTTGTATTCGGTTACAATAATTGCCAACAAGTAAAACCCGAGCATCAAAGGTCGGATGGCCTAGCCTAAGATATAGAGATTTCTACTCAGAAGTGGGAGGAAATCAACATGGATTTTGTGGTTGGATTTCTTAAGACTAGAAAGGGTTTTGATTCTATTTGGGTTGTGGTTGATAGAATGAAAAAGTCAGATCATTTCCTACCATCTAAGACTATTTATCGTGTCGAAGGTTATGCTAAGATTTACATTCATGAGTTGGTTAGATTTCAATGGAAGCCTTTCTCTATCATATCGGATCATGGTGATTAATTCACTTCTCACTTTTGGAGGTCCTTCTAAAGAAGTCTTGGTACCAAGGTAAAGCTTAGTACGGCCTTTCACCCTCAAACGGATGGCCAAGCCGAAAGAACTATCCAAACTCTTGAGGATATGCTTAGAGCTTGTGTATAGGAGTTTAAGGGTAGTTGGGATGATCATCTTCCACTCATTGAGTTTGCTTACAAAAATAGCTATCATTCTAGCATTAGTATGGCTCCTTTTGAGGCTCTTTGTGGTAGACGTTGTAGGTCCTCGCTTGGATGGTTTGAGGTAGGGGAGATGGCTTTGTTGGGTCCAGATCTTGTTAAGGAGTCCATGGAGAAGGTAAGGTTGATAAGAGAAAGATTTAGAACAACTCAAAGTCATCAAAAGTCCTATGCCGATGTAAGGAGAAGGGATCTTAATTTAAGGTTGGTGATTGGGTCTATTTGATGGTCTCACCCGTGAAGGGTGTGGTTCGTTTCGGTAAGAAGGTTAAATTGAGTCCAAGATTTGTTGGTCCATATAGAGTGATGAGGAGGATTGGTAAGGTGGCCTATGAGTTGGAGTTGCCCAATGATATGAGTACGGTTCATCCGGTCTTTCATGTGTCTATGTTGTGGAAGTGTATGGGTGACTCAAGTGCCATTGTGCCTCTTGATGTTGTGGGTGTTGTTGAAGAAGATTTGACTTGTGAAGAGGTTTCGATAGAAATTTTGGATATATAAGTGAAGAGGTTGTGGAACAAGGATGTTGCTTCCATCAAGGTCCTTTGGAGAAACCAACAAGTTGAGAGTGCTACATGGGAAGCCGAGGCGGACATCCAAAAGCAATATCCCTGTCTCTTCCAATCTACTCAAGCCTAAGGTACTTATTAAGTCTCTTATGTGATTTCAAGTCTTATGTTTCAGTCCTTATATCATTTGCATGCATTCATGTTTATGCTGACAAGTTCATAGTAATTTTGACACTTATGTTAAAATTTTTGAAAATGATGTTTAATTGCATTGTTGCATTTTTATTGGGGCTGATCTCTTCATAGTTATCCAACTTATGTAGGTTTCTTTGACATTCCGGGACAAATGTTTCCAAGGGGGAGATACTGAAACGACCCCCAAAAAATGCTCGAAAATGTGCCTAAAAAATGCCCATATTCGTAATTTCTATATATCTCAAGATTCATGCGTGATATTGAAACTCTGACTTCAGATTAGTGATCAGGGGACAAAATTGAGTGGGAAATGGGTCTAACCCCGATTTAGAGAAATCGTATCAAAATATAATTTTCCAAAATTTGTGATTTCCAGAATCGATCCACACTCCTGGTGCGACGCGGCCGGGGCGCGGACCTATATATTTTTTTGCCAGTTTTCGCTGTTTTGGTCCAAGACCTTTGGGTCTTAGGCCTAAGCCTTCCTATGCATAAAAACACCTATATTTAGTCATTTTTCAACCTCATATTATTCAAGACATTCCCCAAAACCCTCTCAAACACTTAGCCAAATATTTCACTCGAATTCAAGTGTCCCAAACTCATTCCGGATCTTAAGGAACTCACTCAAGCTTCAAGTTTTCATTTCAATCTTCATCAAGGGAATCTCTAAAGTTGAGGTATGTGGATTTCAACCATTGGGTCCTTTCACCAATGGTGCGGGTGTCCAACCTTCTTTTTTAATTAAATTGCATGATTTCAAGTGGATTTATCTATGAGTATTTCTTATTTTATGAATTGATTATGAATTGTCTTGAGGTTTTATAAAAGTGTGACTGTTTAAGCATATTTTGAGCCATGAATCTATCATTTATTTTGATATTTGATGAAGGGTTTTAATATATATTACATGAGGTGTTACCAAGTGTTGGTGGGTTGATTTACATTAAGTTTTCTTGCATGATTTCACTCTTGAATTGCATAAATTTGAACCAGCATTACATACCCACCAAGTGTTCGATAAAATATCCGATTTAGGGTTCTTGAGATATTGATGATCTATTGCATGGCCTATGAGTCAAGTGACTTTATGATAATGAAAGTAATGTATACATGTGTTGATTGCATGAAAAGTATCTATAGTATTGCAAGTTGATCATACCTTGTTGAGGGAGTACTATACCAATCACCATGGATGGTAGGGTATGACTACCATCAACCAATTGAGGGGTTGATTCCTCAATCGCATCTCCAAGGGGATGGTAGGCCTTGGATTTTATAATGATGGTCTCTTACTACACATGTAATATGTTCTACATAAGCATGTTTACTTCAAGCATCATTCATGCATGTCATATTGCTATATGCTCATTTATTGTCTAATTATGCATTTCGATTAGGTTGCCTATCTCTTGTTGCATTGCATTCTACATACTTAGTACATTCAAAATGAACTAACGCATACTCTATGCCTACATGATGTTACCATGTAGGAACCGGAGCCCCACTTGATCATCCTCCTCCTCCATGTGGCTAGTACTATCTCTTAAAGTAAGCTTGGTGAGTCCTCAACTCCGAGGACAATAGCTTTTGATCCTATGTTATGTAAGGACTTTTTTCTTGTTTGGATGTTTATGAGTATGAGGTGAGCCCGGAAAGTTGTCTTGGCCCCCGCTAAATCTATGTTATAGTTGTTGTTAGACAAGTTATGTAATTATGCTTAAAGCTTTGACTCTTTGATGATTTGTGCTATGAGAGACTTCCCTTAGCCCCTTTACACTTATTTACATTCTCTTATTGTTGTTTAATTGCTTCTGCGACCAAGGATGTGTAAATGATATGCTAACAGGCTTGTTTTGGGGTCCCTTTTGGTCCCCATTCGCCGTGTCACGTCTAGGACCTAGGCTTGGGTCGTGACATGTAGGCTCGGCTTCTACCAAATTTCAATAATCAAAATTAATCAAAAGGCAAGTTCATGAGACCCTACTACGATTCGTATGGGCACTACGATGCGTAGGTAGGTCTCTGTTAAGGAACCTTGGGTTACTGTTAGTCCCTATGAGGGGCAACTATGGCTCGTAGGTCCTTCTACGAGTCATAGGAGGCCCTCGTAATAGGGAACAATAGTTACCTAAAGTACCTACTACATCACCACACGAACCACAAAAACCCATCTAAGCAATAATTTAAACAACATCGAAGGAATTTGTCATTCAACACACTAACCACATAATAATACGACCCCTAAACATGATATTCAAATCAAAAGCCTAGCCATCATTCACGAACAACTTACATCATCATTCCCTGAACATACAACCAGATCACCCAAATGCATACATGATTGATCAAGGAATTGGGTTTACAAGCACATCAAGAACTCATTTAGCCCACTACTTTTGATAAGATCACAATACCTAAAACAAAATTTTATGCCACCATGATTCAGTCAATCAATCAACTATCACAAACCCATTTCATTCATTTAATCAACACACAGAGTAAAGCATGATCATCAAAAACAATCCACAAGGGTAATCTTACGACTATGGTCAATATCAAGGAATTCTAATCGACAAATACCCTAATTCTCTTTCAAAGGCATCGATTTTTCCCATGAATACTCTCAGTACTAATTTCAACCACAAAATTATTCAAGAAGTTCAAAAGACATTATATTTTGTGTATGAAATTTAACCAAGAAACAATTCTTAAAAGAAAATGATGAATGATGAACAAAATGAGAAAAAGGGAAGCAAAAACCCTAGATGCCAGAGAAGGTCACCGGAAAATTGGTGGGTCCACCAAAGATAGTATCGGAAACACATTGAAATAGTTGGGGGGGAGCTTTTGGGAACAAAATGGGAGTATTAGGTTTTAATTTTGGGGTCAAAATAAATTTTTGACTCCTCGTATTCCTCTCAGACCGACGTTTAAAAATTCTCAGTTTGGGTCTACGAAACTTCGACTACAGGTCGTAGTTCGGACTACGACCCATAGATATTGTTCTCCTAGACCACTCAATACTTAGAAAAATTTTAGGAACATACTTGGGCACTACGAACCCCATTTACGACTCGTAGCTTAGACTACGAGCCGTAAAGTTAGCTCATAGTGGGAGTGTCAACTTTAATCATCAATGTTATCCTCTACGAGGCATGACTACGAGTCGCAGTGTGCACTATGGCTTATAGTCCTGGTTGTAGAGGCAGCTTCTAATGCTATTTTTTGCAAACTTTCTGTACTTGTTCAATACCTACAAACCTTGATCTCAAAATACACTATTATCTAGAAATACAACTGATTTAATGTCTTAAAAGAAACACCAAACCACAATAAATCCACTACCTAAAAATTCACACAAAGAAAATAAACTTTACGTAAGCAAAAACATGGAAAGTACTTGGGCTGCCTCCCAAGAAGTGCCCTATTTAACGTCGTGACACGACTTAGTCATCTTGAGTCATCAAAATTCCTCAGTAGCGCACACTTTGCTTTTGAGTTCTAGGGGGTGCTTCATAGACTGATGGATATTAAAAACCACCTCTGCATCATTAACCCTAAACTTGAGTTGGCCAGAATCTATGTCCACCAAGGCTCTAGAGGTGGCCAAGAATGGCTTTCCCAAAATAATAGGGACCTCAAAATCAATCTCACAATCAAGAATCACAAAATCAATCGGGAAAATAAATTCATCCATTTTGACTAACACTTCATAGAGTATTCCTGCCAGCTTCATGATTGTCGTATTCACCATCAATAACCTCACTAATGCCGGTGTAGGTAAACCCAAAACAAGCTTTTTAAACATGGCAAGAGGTATCAAATTTATACTCACTCCCAAGTCACACAACGCTCTTGCAAATGGTACAAGGAATGGTAAATGCATTGGGGTCCTCCCTTTTCTGGACTAAGCATTTGGTTGTGATAGCACTACAATATTGGAGCTCTTATTAAAGCTCTTGGCTTACAGTGTGCTTTTTCGTCACCAAATCCTTCGTATACTTGGCATACCCTTGAATCTTCTCCAATGCCTCAAGAAGAGGAATGTTAATGGACAATTGCTTCAACATGGAAAGGAAATTTTCCAATTTACCATCCTCCTCCTTTTGCTTAAGCCTTTGGGGAAAAGGAGGGTAAGGTCTTGGGATAGTCTTGACCTTTACTTGCTCCTTCACCTCTTCACTTCTTGTCACGGCCCAACCTAGGGTCGTGACCAGTGTCCGATAGGGACATCTAGACACATGCTAACCTTAAATTCCCAATGAAACCGACCTGGAAATCTACCAAAATTTCGGCAGAGTTTCCTCTGT
>JAABOM020067173.1:0-39530 GCA_011800125.2 Solanum clarkiae | reverse complement strand
ATTTTACTTGGTATTATTTTTAGTGTCATATTTTAAATATAAATTTTATCATTTCATAATTTTTTTAAAATCTAAAATAATAATTTAAATTCGTTCAAATATTTTTACATATATTACATATTTACCTTACATAAATAATTATTGTTTAAAATACTATATATTTCTTATTTGTATCTTATTAACTAGATGACAATCTATTCAATTTCATCCGTATTTATTCAATTCGTAGCATTTTCTATCAAATTCATTTCAATTCTAGTCGATTTCCTTGAAATTTGCTTCAATTCTAACCAATTCCTTTATAATTTCTTTCAATTATAGCTTAAATTGGATTGATTTGTGGCTTAATTTTAAATCCTCAACTCGATTTTATCTCACTCAAATTCGGATATCCATTTTTTTCAGATCCGACGCATCTTAATAGAGGATTAATCTCATCTATGCAATTTTAATACAACCATCTAAATTAATTCTCATTTTTATTTCCTTTAATTAACAAAAAAACCCAAACCCTACACTCTTTCTTCTCAACTCTCTTTATGAGAGTTGCCACTCACCGATATAGGCCCTCCTCTTGACGTTTTTCCTCACCACCGGTTGCACCACCATCTGTTCAGGAAATTAACAAACCAACCGCCACACTGCATCTCGCTGGAAAATCCTCTCTCTCCTCCGCCATCAACGAACCCACCAGATGCCTCCTCGCCGAGAAACAACAACCAACAACCCTCGACAAAGACAAATCTGATTAATTGACTTCGGTCAGTGAATGCAGCAACGACAACAAAAGTAAGGAAAAGTGTTCTTTAATTTAAGATTTCAATTTCAATCGTCAAACAATACATTGCAACCTTCATAAATTAATCTACTGTTATGATTTTGATTCAAATTCTCATTAACTGCTTTATTGGTCGACATTTTTGGTGTTTTTTGCTGCTTAAAGTTCAATCTTTAAGCATTAGATGAAAGCAATAGAGAAGGAAGTTATACTATAAGCTTCAAGAAGGTAGAACTCAAAAGTAAGAAAGTTACTTTTTTATTTGATTAATAATTTTGAAACTTTCTGCTTGAACTTCTTTATTTATTTCTTGATGTGGAGTAAAGATACAAATATTGGAACTTCAACGACCTTAGTAAAGTGTAATTCAATCTTTTTCTCGGTAAGTTGCTATCGGTTTGGAGGTAGAATATTGTTGATCAAAAAGAGGGAAATTTTTTATTGTAGAGGAGGTGCAAAAAGGAGAATATCAATCATCTTTGACTGATTCTATATATGGCCATTGTTGCTTTGCTTGATATGGGTTTTCATCCTTGCTATTGTGTTAATGTCCTTTGAGTTTTTTTATTAACTCTCATACTATCTTTAATTTTTTCACTTTCGTTAGTTTTTAAATTTTTCATTCTTTCATGCTATAACTTGGTGTGTAGATACTCATTACTTATGTTATTGGAAGTCAGTAGATACCTATAATAAAAAAAAAATATTTTTGTTAGTAGATGGTGTTCTATTGCTTCCTTAAGGATTTACGCTTAAGTGGTATATGACATAATAGTAGTTTCATTCTTTTTGTATCTTGCTTTTCCTTTATATCTTCATTTTTTTAATGATGTTTCGGTTATTGCACTATTTTATTGTAGGTACTGACTTACTGGTTACATAGTAGTTGCTATAATTTCTTCATTATTATTTTTTTCTTTTCATACTTACTTTAATTTGTTGTACTTGAGTTGAGGGTTTTCAGAAGATAATTTCTCTACATTCCCAATGTGGTGGTAAGGTTTGAGTACACTTTACACTCTACGCACCCAATTTCTCGATGAACAAACAAGTGGTTAGATAGGTAATGTGCTTAAGAATCGATCATATATTCAACATTTACTATCTGAAATCAACAAAAATCTTGAATTTTGCAGCTGTGGCTCAACATTGTTCGTTATCCAGACACTGTGGTACTTGTCCAAAGATGGAGAGACCATGATAGCCTCAACTCACTAGCCAAACATTGAAGTGTTTGAGCAGTTTACCAGATTATACTTTCCTTTTTAAGAGGCAAAACAATCTACTTTCCTTCAGACTTTTGAAGGTACACGGTAAGATATCTTTTTTCTTAACTAACTTCTATTTTTTGAACATGCATGCATAGAACTATAAAGGAAAAAAAGGCTTGGCTACCTGTTAAAGGACTAAAAGTCAGTGGAGAAATTATGTTGCAAAGGGAACATGTGCTTGTGATGAAGTTCCCGAAGATTGACTATTTACTATATGTGTGTGGAGGTGAAAATGTCACAACCCAAGCCTAGGGCCTAGACGTGACACGACAAATTGAAACCCAAAGGGACCCCAAGAAAGGCTCATAGCATATCATACACACATCCTTGGTCATGAAAGCATAAGTTAACAACAAGAAGAGATAATGAAAAAGGGGAAAATAGGACTAAAGGAAGTCTTTGATAGCACAAAACGTAGAAGAGTCAAAACTCTGTCATAATTACATCACTTGTCCAACAATACCTCTAGCATAGGTAAGGTGGGGTCCAAGAAACTTTCCAATCTCACCCTCATAGTATCAAGAGTTCAACATAAAGAAATAACATAAGAAAGAATAGCATACCTAGTGTCCCCGAATTTGAGGGCTCACCAAAGCTTGTCTTAAAGATGTACAAAACTAACCACGCGGAGGATGATCTTGAGCGACTCTGCTTCCTAAATGGTAATATCATATAGGCATAGAGTATACATTAGTACATTTGAATGTACTAAGTATGTAAAATGCAATGCAACAAGAGATAGGCAGCGCAGTCAAAATGCATAAACATAGGCAATAGGTAGTATAATAACAATATGACATGCATGATCAATGCTTCAAATAAAACATGCTTGTAAATCATATAGCTTGCAAATATAGTTACATGCGTAGGAAGAGACCATACCACATAGTCCAAGAACACCATTACTAAATCTCCAAGGCATGTCACCCCCTTGGAAGGTGATTAAGGTACATACCCCTCAACGTGGTAGTATGGGCATACCATCCCCCGACAAAGTGATTGAAACTTGGCACCCTCTCAACAAGGTGATTGAGGCTTGACACCCCCTCAACAAAGTGATCGAGGCATGATTGAAACGGTTCGAAAAGTTCTTGAAAATATGTCTTAAAAGTGACCAGAATTGCAATTTCAATATATCTGAAAATTCATGCATGATATCAAAAATTTGACTCATATTCTTATTTAGGAGGCAACATTGAGTTGAAAATGGGTCTAACCCCAATTTTAGAGCAAATGTAGCAAAATCCAAAATTTTAAAGTATCAATTTCTAGTGTGTGGTACGCGTTTGTGGCACGACGCGCCTCTGTGATATTTTGGTGCCTGTTTTCAAGTTTAGTCCAAGACTTTTGGGTCTTGGGATTAAGCCTTCCTATGCATGAAAATATCTATACTTAGTCTTATTTCACCTCATATCATCCAAGATATTCCCAAAATACTCTCTCAAACACTTAGACAATATTTCATCTCCAAATTTCTAAGTCTCAAAATTCATCCGGATCCTAAGATTCTCATTCAAGCTTCAAGTCTCCATCTCCAGTCTTCTTCAAGGATTCTCCAAAGTCAAGGTATGCGGGTTTCTTTCATGGATTCCTTTCACCCATGATACCCAGGCTCTCCTTTACCTAAAATTGCATGATTTAAAGTTGATTTACTCACGGGTCTTATCTATTATGAATTTCATTGCACACTTTGTTGGGTTTCATAAAATTATGGTTGTTTTAGCATGTTTTGAGCTATGAATCTAAGATCTGTTATGAGATTTGATGAAGGGTGTTGATATATATTGCTTGAGAGTGTTACCAAGTATCTATTGATAGTTTTACATTGAATTTTCTAGCATTATTTCACTCTTGAATTACATGGTATTACACTAGCACTACAGACTCGCCAAGTATTTGATAAAATGTCTAGATTAGGGTTCTTGAGTTATTGATGGTCTATTGCATAATTTATGAGTCAAGTGGCTTATGGTGATGAAAGGAATGTATATATGTGTTTATAAATCATGTAAAGCACCTATGATATTGCAAGTGAAGTATTGGGCTCTCATGTTTGTTGTTTTCTTAGGAATGGTTGATGAGTCCTTATGCTAAGGTTTATGCACTTGTGAGTTGTGAAGCCTACTAGAAGGGGTTATGAACTATGTTATATGCTTTACCCTCTAGTACAAGGCCAATTTCTACATATATGGGTTATGAACTATGTTGTACACCTTACCCTCATGTACAAATCAATACTACTCACTTACTCATATCTACATGAAGGGATTATACACTATGTTGTACTCCTTACCCTTGTGTATGATTTGAGGTTATGCAATGTGCTCATATGAAGGGGTTATGAACTATGTGGTACACCTCACCATCATATGCAATGTAAGGTTATGTATTATCTCATGCACACATGTAGGGGTTATGACCTATGCTACCTTCTACCCTCATGTGCTATTCATTATCCCATGCACTACCTATTACCTACTAGAAGGGATTATGACTCATGCTGTATCCCTCACCCTCTAGTACAAGGTATTTAAATGATCTAATCATGTCACTTTATTGGGTTAAACAAGCTATGGAAGTATGGTTATTTTTCAAATATGTTTTACTCCAAGTATTGTTCATGCATTCCATGTTGCTAAAATACTATATCTTGCTATGATTATACATTCGTATTATGTTGCCTATATTTGGTTGCATTGCATCCTTTATACTTAGTACATTCAAACGTACTAAAGATACTCTATGCCAACATGATATCACCATGTATGAACTGAAGCCCCTACTGATTCTCCTCCACATGGCTAGATGGATTGTTCAAGTTAGCTTTGGTGAGTCCTTATGTCCGGGGATAATATCTATCTTCTCTCATATTTATGTTTAGATTATCTCTTGTATATTTAGATTATCTATTGTCATTACTATGAGGGTGAGTCTGATTGCTTGTCTTGGCCCCTGCTAAGTTCTATGTTTAAAGGTGTTGTTGGACAAGATATGTATTGATACTACGAGCTTTGACTCTCTTTACTCTATGATGTTATATTCTATGAAAGATGTCCCTTAGCCCCGGTATTCCTATTTATAATTTTTATTGATATTTTATTGCTTTCGCTATCAAGGATGTGTAATGATATGTAAAGAGGTTTGCTTGGGGTCCCTTTGGGTTTACCATGTACCGTATCATGTTTAGGCCCTAGGATTGGATGGTAACAATAATAATCCCTCGATAAGGTGATTAAGGTATGGCACCCCCTCGACAAGGTGATTGAGACATGACACCCTCTCAACAAGGTGATTGAAGCATGACAATCCTTCAACAAGGTGATTGAGAGATGGCATCCTCACAACAAGGTGATTGAGGCATGACACCCCCTAAACAAGGTGAGACCATCTTGTAACACCATAGACACTTTTCATAAATTCAACACATATATATATTTTCTTCATCGTCATAAAGTCACTTGACTCATAAGTCATGCAATAAATGATCAATAACTCAAGAATCCATAATAGGACATTTTATCAAACACTTGGTGGGTGTGTAATGCTAGTTCAAAATCATGCAATTCAAGAATGAAATCAAGTGATAAAATATAATGTAAATCAACCTACCAACACTTGGTAACACTCTCATAAGATACATTAAAACTCTTCAACTATTCTCATAATAGATCATAGATTCATAGCTCATAACATGCTTAAATAGTCAATATTCATGAAACCCAACATAGTTTATAATCAAGTTCATAATAAGAGATACCCATAGATAATTCAATTTGAAGACATGCAATTTACATAAAAAGGAAGGTTGGGCACCATGGGTAAAAGGAACCTATGGTTGAAACCGACGTACCTCAAACTTGGGGATTTCCTTGATAAAGATTTGAATGAGAACTTGAAGCTTGAGTTAAGTTCTTGAGACCCTGAATGAGTTTGGCGCACTGGAATTTGGATGAAATATTTGGTTAAGTGCTAGAGAGAGTTTTGGGGAATGTCTTGAATGATATGGCGTTGAAAAATAACTAAGTATAGGTATTTTTACACTTAGGAAAGATTAGGCCCAACACCCTAAGGCCTTGGACCGAAACAGGAAAAATTGACAACAAAATACATGGGTCCGCGCCTTGGCCGCGTCACGCCAGAGGCGCAGATCCTTACTGATTTGCAAAAATTTTGGAAAAAACCTTTTTGCTACGGTTTCTCTAAAATTGGGGTTATACCCATTGCCCACTTAATTTTATCCCCTGATCATGAATATGAAGTCGAATTTTCGATATCATGCATGAATTTTGAGATATATAGAAATTGCGATTATGGGGATTTTCTAGGCACATTTTCGGGTGTTTTTGGGGTCGTTTCAATATCTCCCCCTTGGAAACATTTGTCCCCGAATGTCAAAGAAACATACATAAGAGAAGTAATCATGAAGAGTTCAACCCAACATGGATGCAGCAAATGAACATAAATATCACTTTGAAAATTTCAACAAGAATATCAAAACCACCATAAACTTGTCAATATAAACATGAGTGCGTGCAAATGACATAAAGGTTGAAACTTAAGACTTGAAATCATTGAAAGGACTTAGTTTGCTATATCAAGCTTAAATAGAATGAAAGAGGTGTGGATATCATTTCTTCATGCCCGCTGTGGCTCCTCGTGTGACACTTTCGACTTGATGATTCTTCCAAAGGACCTTGACGAGCACTACCTCCTTATTAATCAACCTTTCCACCTACCCATCCAATATCTCCACTAGGACCTCCTCTTAAGTCAACTCAAACCCACAACCTCAAAGTGTTCTATAGTACTTGGCCACCAACACATCTTCTCAACATGGATATGTGGAAGATTGGATGAACCCTGTCAGTTCCCATGGGTAATTCCAATTCACATGCAACTTCATCAATTCCCCTCAACATTCTATAAGGACCCAGACACCTCAGGTTCAATTTCCTCTCTTGCCAAACTGGATCATACCCTTCATGGGTGGGACTCTCAACGAACCCAATCATCAATACGAGCACACCTGAACTACCTTAGTACAGAAGGACACCATCTCCTCCTTGGGATAAAACCTCAACTTCATCATCTTCCACCATAACATCCAACTCTAAGGAATCAAGATCTTGCCTTAACTTGACCTCTTCCACCAAGGAAGATTCAGAACCATCAAAACCACTACACTCTTATTCTCAACTTCATCCAACCTCATTCCCAGCTTAGTGGACCGGTGCACTTCTCTAACCACCTCCTTGATACCCACAATTTACACTTATCACATTTATCAAATAACCTCTCATCCCTCAAGATTTACAACATCGCTCTCAAATGATTCACAAGCTTTTCTTTATTCCAGAAGAAAATCAATATACCATCCACAAAACTACCACAAACATAACAAGGTAGGGTTTAAAGACCCTAATCATGAGATCCATAAAGCAACATGGTGATAGTATTTTGGAAATGAATCTTAGTAGTCCCTCCATCTTGAGGAGCTTGAGGGACGGAATAAGCTGGTAGTCTCATAGGTGCATGGCCCCTCCTTAGTCTCCTCTTTGTAGCGGCATGATAAAAAACTAGAAGAGCAAGGAACATTCGTTAGGGGGAAAAGCCTTACCTTACAACTAAGGTAGGATATAGACCATGAATAAGTAAAACATTTCCTAAAACGCCTCATAGCCTCCCATTCATAGTTGTGGTGTGCTTCACAACCATGAATAAGACTCTAATCGATACGGTATGTTGGATTTCGAGGACCATTAATAACTTAGTGCTCTGATACTAAGTTTGTCATAACCCAAGCATATGGCTTAGACGTGACATGGAGAATGGAAACCTAAAGGGACCCCAAGCAAGTCTTTTAGCATATCATACATATATCCTTGGTCATAGAAGCATAAGTAAACAACAACAAGAGATAGTGAAAAAGGGGAAATGGGACTAAGACAAGTCTTTCATATCATAAAACATAGAAGAGTCAACTTAAATATAATTACATCACTTGTCCAACAATAGCTCTAACACAGATAAGGCGGGGGCCAAGACATTTTTCAGTATCACCCTCATAGTATCAAGAGTTCAACGTAAAGAAACAGCATAAGCAAGAATATCATAGCTAGTGTCCCCGAACTTGAGGACTCACCAAAGCTTATTTTCAAGATGTCCAAAACTAACCACGTGGAGGATGATCGTGAGAGATTTTGTTTCCTACATGTAACATCATTTAGGCATAGAGTATGTGTTAGCATGTTTAAATATACTATGTATGTAGGATGCAATACAACAAGAGATAGGCAACATAGTCAAAATGCATAAACATAGGCAATGGGTAGTATAATACCAATATGGCATGCATGATCAATACTTGAAGTAAAATATGCTTGTAAATCATATAGCTTGCAAATATTGTTACATGCACAACAAGATACCATACCACTTAGTCCAAGCATACCATTACTAAATCTCTAAGGCATCCCTCCCCTAGAAGGTGATTGAGGTACATACCCGTCAACATGACAGTACAGGCATACCACCCTCTGACAAGGTGATTGAGACTTGACACCCTCTCATCAAGGTGATTGAGGCTTGGCACCCCCTCAACAAGGTGATCGAGGTATGATACCCCCTCAACAAGGCGATTGAGGCATGATGCCTCCTCGACAAGGTGGTTGAGACATGACACTCTCTCAACAAAGTGATTGCGACATGGCACCAACAAGGTGACCAAGGCATGATACTCCCTCAACAAGGTGATTCAGGCATAACACCCCCTCAATAAGGTGATTGAGACGTGGCAGCCTCTCAACAAGGTGATTGAGGCATGGCACCTCCTCAACAAGGTGAGACCATCTTGTAATACCATGAAATGTTTCATGAATTCAACATATATATGCATTCCTTTCAATATCATAAATTCATTTGACTCATAAGTCATGCGATAGATCAGCAATAACTCAAGAATCCGTAATAAAATATTTTATCAAACACTTGGTGGGTGGGTAATGCTATGTAAATCAACCCACTAGCAGTTGGTAACACCCTCATGCAAGATATATTAAAACCCTTCAACAATTCTCATAATAAATCATAGATTCATAGCTCAAAACATGCTTAAATAGTTAATATTTCATGAAAACCCAACATAGTTTATAATCAAGTTCACAGTAAGAGATACCAATAGATAATCTAACTTGAAGACATGCAATTTACATAAAAAGGAAGGTTGTGCACCATGGGTGAAAGGACCCAATGGTTGAAACAGAGATACCTCAAACTTGGGGATTTCCTTGATGAAGACCTGAATGAGAACTTGAAGCTTGAGTGAAGTTCTTGAGATCCGGAATGAGTTTGGGACACTTGAATTTGGATGAAATATTTGGCTAAGTGCTGGAGAGAGTTTTAGGGAATGTCTTGAATGATATGAGGTTGAAAAATGACTATGTATAGGTATCTTTACGCATAGGAAGGCTTAGGCCCAAAACCCCAAGGCCTTGGATTAAAACAGGAAAAACTGGCGACAAAATACACAGGTTCGCACCCTGGCCGCGTTGGGGCGTGGAACCTTACTGTTTGCGACAATTTTGGAAAACAAAATTGCTCTAAAATAGGGACTATACCTATTCTCGACTCAATGTTGCCCCTTGATCACGAAAATGAAGTTGGATTTTTTTATATAATGTACGAATTTTGAGATATATGGAAATTATGATTATGGGCATTTCCAAGGTACATTTTCGGGTGTTTTTGGGGTCGTTTCAGAACATTTCACCAAGTTTGTGTTGCTCCATTAAAAATGCTATTACAAACTATTTGTATGGTTATTTTGACAAAGAAAATCTAACATAGAAATTCTTGAGAAGATGGTGTAGTGAAGTAGCATATGAGCTATCAAGATTAGTTATAATTGAACTAGTAGAGAAAAGAAAAAAATCAATCTTTTGTCTTTGCAGTACTTATGCAATTTGGCATTTCAACCCATAGAAAAAATATCGTGTTATAAATGCCAGTTTAAATTAAATATTATAAATTTCTTTCTCTTTTTTCACAGGTATAAAAGGTGAGAATTGAGTCAAGGATAAAATGCAAGCTCTTATGTCATCATATAATTGGTACTTTATTAAGAAACCTCCACTTATCTTAGTTTAGGAGTAATATTTCATCTATTTTAGTTAGATTCTCTTTTTATTATTGGACATCTTTATTTTAATGCAAGGACCTTGTAATGGATATTACCTTATATAATTTTAGTTATTTTTAGTTATATGATCATAGGTTTATTATTATCTAGCATGTTTTATTATTCAATTTTTGATTTGTGAAACTCTAATTTAAAAAATAATGCCAATATAAAATAATTAAATCTCATCAATGTTTGCAATTAGTGACAAAAAATTTTATCACTAAAAGGTAACTTTTAGCAATGACTAAATCTAACTTTTCAAGACAAATGTTTTTTGTCACAAAATAAATAATTTTGGCATAAGTTGATTACATTTAGTGACAAAAATATACTTGTTTAAGTACTTCCTTTTTATTAAATATGAAAATACTTTTTTATTTTATGACACTTGTAATTGTCACTAATCATGATAAGTTATAGTGACAATTACATAATATTGGTAAATTAATACTTTTAGTGATGAAAGATAGATTCAACTACTAAATTATTAACCTTTTTATAACAATAAATTTGTCCTTAAATTGTACATTTAATCGACGAATTTTTTTGTATCTTAAAGGTAGTTATTAGTGATGAAATTATATTGTTTCAATACGAAATACATATAATTTTAGAAACGATTAGTGTTGTCACTGATTGAACTAAATAATTACTTACGATATAGTTTTGTCGGTGGTAACAACTTTTTTAGTGGCAAAATCATACCATTAACTACAAAAACATACACTTTTCTGACAAATTAATTTATCACAGATGTTAATCTATTTGGAGATGATTTTTCTTTTTTTGGTTAATGTAACCTTTTTAGCGACGAAGCACTAAGTCATCTTTATATACTTTTAGTGACCCCACATTCAGGGACAACAGTGTGACAAAAACTTTTTCGTCATACAAGATTTTTAGTGGCAAAATATCATTTTAAGTGATGAAATTATTCGTCTCTAATAATTGAATTTGTTGTAGTGGTTTGTTTATGTAAATGGTTATTTTGTGTGGTTAAATGTGCACAATTAACCAAGTATGCTAATAAGTTTGTTTGCAGTTGATTATATTGTTGGTTATTCTTTATTTTAATGATTTTGAATGCCCTACTTTCATTTTGTTGGTGTTACAGGTGATATAAACTTTTGTTTCTAGTTGGTGATATCTAACCTTTTTAATCTTTTCGAATTGCATGCTTTCAACATTTGTTTTTACCATAGGATTGAAGTGACACTTGATTTGCTAATGTTGCCATATCTGTTTTTTTTAGAAGAAAAGTGAACTGTCACGACCCGGACCTATGGCCTAGATGTGAAACGGTGAATGGGGAATCCAAAAGGATCCCAAATAAGCTTCTTAACACATCATTACACATCCTTGGTCGTGAAAGCAATTGTATAACATCAAGAGATAGTAAAGGAAAAAAGGGGTTAACGGACATAGTTGATACCATAGATACGTAGAAAGTCAAAGTATAGCATTAATACATCATAATGTTACAACGACACCTCTAATAAGTAGATAAGAGCTAGGGCCAAGACAATCTCCGGGATCACCCTCATAGTCATAAGCTTCCAACATAATAAGTGTCAATACAGGGCATAAATTTCAAAGAAGCATGCCCTCGGAGTTGAGGACTCACCAGCTTGCTTTGGGAGATAGTACTAGCAACATGGAGGAGGAAGATAGTCGAGTGGAGATCCGGTCCCTACATGGTAACATCATGTCGAAATAGAGCATGCGTTAGTACGTTTGAATGTACTAAGTATGTAGGATGCAATGCAACAATAGATAGGAAACATAGGTAAAATGCATAACCATAAGCAATGGATAGTATAATAACAATGACATGTATGTAAAAGGCATAACCATAAGCAATGGATAGCATAATAATAATGACATATATGAATGATGCTTGAAGTAAAACATGCTTATATAGAGTATTAAGAAGAGACCATCATCATAGACCAAGCAATCTAGTACTTGAAATCCAAGGTGAACCACCCTTTGGAGGTGATTGAGGTATCAACCCCTCAATTTGGTTAATAGGTTTACCACCCCACATCCAAGGTGATTGAGGTATCAAACTCTCAATTTTGGTTGATGGTTATCACACCCTACCATCCATGGTGATTGAGGTATCAACCCTTCAATTGGTTGATGGTTGTCACACCATACCATCCATGGTGGTTGAGGTATCAACCCCTCAATTGGTTGATGGTTTCCACACTCTACCATCCATGGTATGGTCAACTTGCAACACTAAAGGTACTTTTCATGAAAATAACACATATATACCTTGCTCTCATCATCATAAAGTCATACAAATCATAGGTCATGCAATGGATCATCAATAGCTCAAGAATCCAAAATCGGACATTGTATCAAAAACTTGGTGGTTGTGTAATGCTAGTACAAAATCATGCAATTCAAGAGTGAAATCATGTGATAAAGTTAATGTAAATCCACGCACCAACACATGAAAATACCCTCGTTCAAGATACATCAAAATGCCTCATCAAATCACATGATGGGTCATAGACCCCGAGCTCAAAACATGCATAGTTGAACAATATTTGATAAACCCCAATATAGTTTATCATCAATTTCATAATAAGTAACACTCATAAGTAAATCAACTTAGAAATATGCAATTTTAGGTAAAAAGGAGAGTTGGGAACCATGGATGAAAGGACCCAATGGTTGAAACTCACATACCTTAGACCATGAGTTTCTTGAATTTGAGATGTGAAAGAATTGAAGCTTGAAATGGGGTCTTGGAATCCAAAACTTGCTCTTGAGTTTTCTTGAAGTTGTGTTGGGGTTTTGGTAGAGGTTTTTGAGAGGATTTGAGAGTGTATTTGAGTTGAGAGTGATGACTTTATCCTTTGAGATAGGGTTTAGGTCTTTTGGGGAGGTTAAGATAGCATTAGAATTCCAAAAAGATCATTAGAATAAATAAAATTCACAAAACCTCCATTAATAAAACGAAGAGAAATATTGACTAAGTGTCACTTCACTTGAGGTTACACGGGTCGTGAAGCACTCCACGGGTCGTGTGGAGTGCACGTGAGATGATACTTAGTCAAAAATTTGGAAGTTAGGACATTTGGGAAAAGTTAACATCATCGTCACTTTGATGGGAGGCTCCACGGGCCGCGTTTTCGTGCTACACAGTCAGTGTAGTTACTTATGGAGTTACACTTGATGTTCAGCTCTGACTTGTTGGCAATTACGGCAACCAAACACAAACTTAGCAATGTCTTTCTTCCTACCTCCCCACCCATACACCTCTCTCAAATCCCTATACATCTTTGTAGAACCATGGTGAATAGAGTAGGAAGAATTATAGTTCTCATCAAGAATCTTCTCTCTCAAGCCATCAACATTAGGCACACACAACCTACCTTGGTAGCTAAGGGCACCATCTCTCCCTTAGGAGAAAACCTCCAGCTGAACATCTCTCACCAAGGTCTTCAACTCTAACAAGGCAGGGTTAAGATCTTGCTTTGCCTTTACCTCCTCAACCAAAAAAGATTTAGAACCATCAACCACCACTACCCCACCATTGTCAACCTCTTCCAACCTAACCCCCAATCTAGCCAACCAATGGACCTACCTAGCCACCTCCTTGCCACCATCATCAAAATAAGCTGGGGTACCCATAGACACCCTACTCAAAGTATCGGCCACAACATTAGCCTTACCGGGATGATAATGCACACTCATATCATAGTCTTTAAGAAGCTCTAACCACCTTCTTTGTCTCAAGTTGAGATTTTGGGTGAACAAATATTGGAGACTTTTATGATCGGTAAACATATCGACATGCATCACATACAAATTTATGATGCCAAATTTTCAAAGCAAATACCACGACGACCAATTCAAGATCATGGGTAGGATAATTCTTTTTATGCACTTTGATTTGTCTAGAAGAATAGACTATCACCTTACCATTTTGCATTAAAATACAACCCAACCTAATTCTTGAGGCATCATAATACACAATAAACCCTTCCAGCCCTTCTGGTTGTGACAAGATAGGAGTGGACACGAGCTTATCTTTCAAAGTTTGGAAATTCTTTTTTCACACATCGGTCCACACAAATTTAGCCTTCTTTTGGGAACATAGTCATAGGAGAAGAAACAGAAGAGAATCCACTCATGAAAATCTGGTAATAACCCGCTAAGCCCAAGAAGCTCGTAATATCCGATTGGGTCAAAGGTCTAAACCAATTTCTAATCACTTTTGTCTTTTTAGGATCCACCTTAATTCCATCCCCCGATCTAGAAGGGTAACCTCTTACAACTAAAACTCACATTCCTCATACTTAGCGTACAACTTCTCTTACCTCAACCTTTGTAGCAGCACCATCAAATAACTTACATGCTCCTCCTCACTATGGGAAAAGATCAAAATATCATCAATGAAGACCACAATATATGAATCAAGGTAGGGTTTGAAGACCCTATTCATAAGATCCATAAAGATATCTTGTGTATTGGTCAACCCAAAAGACATAACCACAAATTCATAGTGACCATACCTAGTTCGGAAGGTCGTCTTGGGAATGTCACACTCCCTCACTTTCACTTGGTGATACTTAGATCGATGATCAATCTTAGAGAAGTGACTAGCCCTTTGAAGTTAGTCAAAAAGATCATCAATCCTTGGTAGAGGGTACTTATTCTTGATGGTGGCTTTATTAAGTTGTCGGTAATCAATACAACTCTAAGAGAACCATCCTTCTTCTTCATAAATAACACTGGTGCACCTCATGGTGATTGGCTAGGCCTAATAAAACCCTTCTCCAATAAATCCGTCAATTGTTCCTTCAACTCCTTTAACTCCGTCGGGACCAAATGGTAAGAGGGAATAGAAATGGGTTGAGTATCGAGAACGAGATCTATATCAAAATCTATTTCCCTTTCGGAATGGACATCGGGAAGGTTATTTGGAAGGATATCAAGAAACTTATTAACCACTGGAACGAACTATATAGGAAGGACTTTGGACTCCACATCCTTAACCCTCACAAGATGATAGAGACATCCCTAAGATATCAACCTTTGGTCTTTAATGCAAGAAACAAACCTACCCTTGACCACCACATCATGACACTCCCACTCAAGGATGGGTTCATTGGAGAATTGGAATTTGACCCTACAGGTTCTACAATCAATTGAGGCGTAGTATGCAAGCAACCAATCCATCCCAAGAATAATGTCAAAATCTAACATGTCCAACTTAACAAAATCACATGGTAATATTTTATGCAGAATTCAAATGGGACAATTTTTATAGACTCTTCTAGCAACAATAGATGCATCAACGAGAGTAGACACCTCATATGGCTCACACAACAACTCAGGTTTAACATGAAACATTTTGGCAACAAAAGAGGTAACAAAAGAAAGAGTGGCACCCAATTTATCAATGCATACATATCAAAATCAAAGACTTTTAATATACCGATGATGGGAACCTCATCAACATTTGCCTCCCATGAAGAGCATAGAACCGATTATGCCTTGGGGCACCATATTGTTAACCTCTCCTTCCCAAAGGGACCGCATTTGCACCCCGGCCTTGTGGACGACCATCTCTACCCTTGTTTTCATTACGAGGACAATCAATCTTCTTATGACCCACTTCTCCACAACTATAGCATGCATTAGTGTCCCTCAAACATGGGCCTCTATAAATCCTACCATATTTTGGACACATAGCATTGGGTGCCACACTACCATCACCTTGGACCCTTGGGTTGTTATTGGAAAACCTTCTATTAGGAGCATTAAAAGATCCTTGGCCTTGATGAAATCGGCCACCATTGGTACCTTGGAACTTACCATCAAAATAGACTCTCTTGGCCTCACTACTCCTCCTTTTTCTAAGCTTTTCCCCTCTAGTTGTTCGGCATAGGTCATTAAGTAGGAAATATACATGTCACTAATCAACATAGTTGTCCGACACTCCTCATTCACCAAATTGGATACATCCATCACGAACTTGTTTATTCTAAACCTCAGATCGACAACCAAATATGGAGCATATTTAGAGAGTTGGTTGAACTTGAGAGCATACTCTCTCACACTCATTGACCCTTGCTTCAAATTCATCAACTCTATCATTTTGACTTCCCTAAGCTCAAGAGGGAAGAAGCGGTTGAGAAAGGCTACCTTAAATTCCTCCCATAGAATCCCATTGTTGTTCCCCTTCTTCACATTCCATTGGATATACCATATTTGAGCCACACCCTTGAGTTGGTACTCCGCCAACTCTGCCTTCTCTTCTGACCTAATACCGATGATATCTAACACCGTGTATACCTCATCAATGAATTCTGGAGGGTCTTTATCCACCTTTGACCCATGGAACTCCGGTAGGTTCATCCTCTTAAAGTCTCTCACCCTAGATCCCGGGGTAGGATCAAGGGGGGATTGGGTCCCTTGATTGATTTGATTAGTCATATCTTGAGCTAGCAAGGTGAGAGCATCCCAGAGCTCTCCATAAGCTGGTTATTCTATAGGTGTATGGGTGCTTCTTCCTCTTGTGTTAGGAAAGATCTAAAAATGGCAAAGAACATTCACTAGAGGGTACCCTTACCAAACTTCTATAGCATGACATAGATCAAGAAGAAGGGCAATATTTCCTAAAATGCCTCATAGTCTCTTACTCATAGTCGTGGTGCACAACATAACCACAAATAAGACTCTAGTCGACACAGTGTGTTTGATGGTGAGGACCATTAACAACCTAGTGCTTTGATACCAAGTGTCTCGACCTAAGCCTAGGGACTAGACATGACACGGCGAATGGGGAACCTGAAGGTACCCCAATCAAGCCTCTTAGCATATCATTACACACCCTTGGTCGCGGAAGCAATTAAACAACAATAAAAGAGAACAAATAAAGGAACACGAGGCTAAGAGACATCTTCTATATCATAAAACATCATAGGGTCAAAGAGAGTCAAGGCTTATAGCACCATTACGTAACTTGTCCAACAATACCTCTTACCATAGAACTTAGCAGAGGCCAAGACAAGCAACGGGGCTCACCCTTTTAGTATCAAAGTTCAATATAAGAGATAATAAAAGTAGGAGTGCAAATCTAACATCCCCAAACTTGAGGACTCACCAATAACTACTCTTCAAGATAACCAACTAGCCACGGGGAGGATGATCCAAAGGAGCTCCGGTTCCTACATGGTAACATCATGTAGACATAGAGTATGCGTTAATACGTTTGGATGTACTAATCTTGGAGGATGCAATGCAATAAGAGATAGGCAATATAGTCAAAATGCATAAGCATAAGCAAGTGATAGTATAGTATCAATATGACATGTATGATCAATGCTTGAAGTAAAATATACTTAGTCATAATCAAGAAATGTAAACTCAATGTGGAGTATAAGTATGCTCATCCCTTACACAAACACGCTTGGGAATGGCTAAGTAGTTACCTACTCACCTTACGGTATAGCCCTCTTCGAAGAGTGTTGACGATAACCCTACTTTACAACATAGTCCTCTGGATAGGTAGTATGAGATGCCTCTTACCTTATGATACAATCCTTTTGGTAAGAGTTATGATTGATTCTACCTTATGGTATGGCCTCATCGGTGGAAGTCCTTAAGTATCCTCACCTTGTGACATCATCTCTTCGGTAAGAAGGTGGGTGTACTTACCTTACGATATGATCTTTTTGGCAAGAGAGATACTACCTTACGGTATGTCCTTTTTGGTAGGTGGTCCCTACCTTATGATATAATATTTTAAGTAAGAATTATTCTACCTTACAGTATAAACTTTTTGGTAGATTATCGCTACCCTACGATGTAATCTTTTAAGTAGGAATCATGAGTTACTCTACCTTACGATATACCCATTTTTGATAGATTATCCCAACCTTACGATATAATCTTTTAGTTAGGGGTACCTATTAGCTCATCAAACCATCACATTCCAGTATCAAGAAAGAACTCCTAATTTTCCCTACAACACAATAAACATGAGAGCCCAATAATTTACTAGAAATGCCATAGGTGCTTTACATGATTTAAACACACATATAAACATTCATTTCATCACCATAACCACTGGACTCATAAGCCCTGCAATAAACCTTCAATAACTCAAGAACCCTAAATCAGACATTTTATCAAACACTTGGTGGGTGTGCAATGCTTGTGTAATATCATGCAATTCAAAAGTGAAATCATGCAAGTAAATTTAATGTAAAACAACCTACAAACACTGGGTAATACCCTCAAGCAATGGATATCAAAATCCTTCATCAACTCTCTCGACAGATCAAAGATTTATAACTCAAAACATGCTTAAACAGACATACTTTTACAAAACTCAAACATAGTTTATAGTCAAATTCATAATGGAAGACCCACAAGTAAAATCAACTTAGTAACCAGTAATTCAGGTAAAAAGAAAACTTGGGCACCATGGGTGAAAGGACCCAATGGTTGAAATCCACATACCTTGACTTTGGAGAATTCTTGAAGAAGACTGGAAATGGAGACTTGAAGCTTGAGTGAAATCCTTAAGATCCGAAAGGAGACTTGGCACTTGGATTTTGAGTAAAATATTTGTTTAGGGTTTGAAAGAGTATTGGGATTGTCTTATATGATATGAAGGTGAAATATGGCTAAGTATAGATATTCTTACGTATGGAAAGGCTTAGGCCCAAGACCCAAAGGCCTTGAACTGGAACAAGAAAACTGGCCAAAAAAATAGCCCTTCTGTAGCCCAAGCGCATCGCGCCTGGGGCGCGCCTGCTCACTGGAATTCTCTCACTTTGGATTTTTGAATTTTGATACAGTTACTCTAAAATCAGGGTTAAACCCATCTTTTCCTCAATTTTGCACGCTTAACAAGAATATGAAGTCAGATTTTTTATATCACGCACGTATTTTGAGATATATGAAAATTACGATTATGAGAATTTTCGAGTTACATTTTTAGACACTTTTTTGGGGTCATTTCAATATCTCACCCTTGGGAACATTCATCCCCGTATGTCAAAGTAATGTACATAAGAAGAGTAATTATGAAAAAATCAGCCCTAGCAAGAATATAACAACGCACTTAAACACCATTTTTAAAATCTCAACATAAGTGTTAAAATCACCATGAACTTGTCAATATAAACATGGATGCATGCAAATGTCATAGGGGCTGAAACATTGGATTTGAGATCATAAAAAGGACTTGATTTATTGTTATAAGCTTGAATAGAATGAAGGAGGTACAGATATTGCTTTTCCATGCTCGGTCCGCCCGAGAGACACTTTTGACTCGACGAATCTTCCAAAGGGCCTTGACGAAGGCCACACCCTTATTAATCAACTTTTCCACCCTTCAAACCAATACCTCCACTGGTACCTCTGCTAAGCCAATATATCCTCCACAATACCTACAACTTCAAAGAGTTCTATAGCACTATAGTCACTAATATATCCCCTCAACCTAGAAAGATGAAGAACTTGATGAACCATATCCATATCCATAGGTAATTCTCATTCATATGCAAACTCATCAATCCTACTCGACACTCTAAAAGGTCTGACAATCCACAAACTCAATTTCCTTTCTTGCCAAATCGGACCACACCCTACATGGGTGGGACTTCTAAGTGAACTCAATCTTCAACACAAGCACATATGGCCTACCTTAGTATCTAGTGACACCATCTCCCCCTTGGGAGAAAACCTCCACGTTATCATCTCACAACAAGGTCTTAAACTCTAACGAAGCGGGGTTAAATCCTTACTTTGCTTTTACTTCATCAACCATGAATGATTAAGACCTATTAGCCATCACTACACCATCATAGTCTACTTCTTCTAACCAAACCCCCAATCTAGCCAACCAATGTACCTCCCTAGCCACCCCTTTGCCATCATCATCAACATATGCTAGGCTACCGATAGATACCCTACTTAGAGCATCGACCATAATGTTGGCCTTACTGGGGTGACAATGCACACTCATATCATAATCCTTAAGGAGCTCTAACCACCTTCTTGGAGCCTTAGGTTAGGTACCCTTTCCTTGGCAACCCTTTTATTTGGAGCACTAGAGAACCTTTGGCCTTGAAACTAAAAATCTTGTTGAAACTGGTCACCCTCAAATCGAGCCCTCTTGGACTCTCCACTTCTCTTCTTCTTAAGTTTCTCCCCCTTAAGTTGTTCGGCACAGGTCATGAGCTGAGACAAATCCATATCTCTTACAAGCATCGCGGTATGACATTCTTCATTAACCAAATCAGATACCTCCATCACAAACTTGTTCATTCTTGACCTAGTGTCAACCACCAAATGTGGAGCATGCTTGGAAAACTTGCTGAACTTGAGAGAATATTCCCTCACACTCATGGAAACCTTGCTTAAGGTTCATGAACTCCATCATTTTAGCCTCTTTCATCTCTAGAGAGAAGAAATGGTTGAGGAAGGCGGTTGTGAACTCCTCCCAAGGAATAAAATCATGGCTTCCCCTCTCCACCTTCCATTGCACAAACCAAATTTGTGTTATACCTTTTAGTTGATAAGTCGCTAGATCCGCCTTTTCTTCTAAACATACATCTATGATGGATAGCATCTTATACACCTCATCTATGAATTCTTGGAGGTCCTCATCCACCTTAGACTTGTGGAACTCCGATGGATTCATCTTTGTAAATTCCCTCACCTTAGAGGCTGGAGTAGAAGCACAAGGGTCTACGGCCCCTTGGTTGATTTGATTAGTAATTTCATTGGCCAACATGGTTATATCATTCTTGAACTCAACATCGGTAGCCTCACCACCTTGAGGAGCGGAGTAGGTCAGTTGTCCCTCAGGTATATGAGCTCTTCTTTCTCTTTGGATAGGCATGATCTAGCATAGAAAAGGATAATCATTAGGAGGGAAACCTTACCTTAACTTCTATAGCATGACATAGAGTAAGAAGAAGGGAAACATTTCCTAGAACGTCTCATAGCCTTTTACTCATAGTATTGGTGCATAATACAACCATGAATAAGACTCTAATCGACGCGGTATGTTAGATCCTGAGGATCATTAACAACCTAGTGCTTTGATACCAAGTTTGTCATGACCCAAGCCTAGGGCCTAGACATGACACGGCGAATGGAGAATCCGAAGAGACCCCAATCAAGCCTCTTAGCATATCATTACACATCCTTGGTTGTGGAATCAATTAAACATTAATAAAAGAGTATAAATAAGGGAAAACAAGGCTAAGGGACATCTTCAATATCATAAAACATCATAGAGACAAAGAGAGTTAAGGCTCATAGCACCATTACGTAACTTGTCCAACAACACCTCTAAACATAGAACCTAGCTGGGGCCAAGACAAACAACCGAGCTCACCCTTTTAGTATCAAAGTTCAATATAAGAGATAACAAAAGTAGGAATGCAAAGCTAACGTCCCTGAACTTGAGGACTCACCAATAACTATTCTTCAAGATGACCAACTAGCAATGGTAGGATGATCCAAAGGAGCTCCAATCCCTACATGGTAATATCATATAGGCATAGAGTATGTGTAAGTACATTTGAATGTACTAAGTATGGAGGATGCAATGCAACAAGAGATAGGCAACATAGTCAAAATGCATAAGCATAAGCAAGTGATAGTATAGTATCAATATGACATGCAATATCAATGCTTGAAGTAAAATATGCTTAGTCATAATAAAGAAATGTAAACTCAATATGGAGTATAAGTATGCTCAGCCCTTACACAAACATTCTTGGGAATGGCTAAGAAGGTACCCACTCACCTTACAGTATAGCCCTTTTTGGAAAGTGTTGTCGATACCCCTACTTTATGACATAGTCCTTTGGGCAGGTAGTATAAGATGCCTCTTAACTTATAATACAATCCTTTTGGGAAGAGTCATGATTGATTCTACCTTATGGCATGGCCTCATCGGTTGAAGTCCTTAAGTATCCTTACCTTTCGACATCATCTCTTCAGTAAAAAGATGGGTGTATTTACCTTACGATACGATCTTATCGGCAAGAGAGATCATACCTTATGGCATGTCCTTTTTGGTAGGTTGTCCCTACCTTGTGATATAATATTTTAAGTAGAAACATGAGTCATTCTTCCTTACGGTATGGCCTTTTTGGTAGATTTTCCCTACCTTACGATATAATTTTTTAAGTAGGAACCATGACTTACTCTACCTTATGGTAAGCCCTTTTTCGGTAGATTATCCCTACCTTATGATATAATCTTTTAGGTAGGGATACCTATTACCTCATCAAACCATCACATTCAGGTATTAAGAAAGAACTCCTCATTTTCCCAAGAACGCAACAAATATGAGAGCCCAACAATTCACTTGCAATGTCATAGGTGTTTTACATGATTTAAACACAGATATAAACATTCTTTTCATCACCATAAGCCTCTTGACTCATAAGCCATGCAATAGACCTTCAATAAATCAAGAATCCTAAACCAAACATTTTATCAAATACTTGGTGGGTGTGCAATGCTAGAGTAAAACCATGCAATTCAAGAGTGAAATCATGCAAGTAAATTCAATGTACAACCACCCATCAACAGTTAGTAATATCTTAAAGCAATATACATCAAAAACCATCAAATCTCAAGATAGATCAAGGATTCATAGCTCCGAACATGCTTAAACAGTCACAATTTTACAAAACCCCAATATAGTTCATAATCAAATTCATAATAGAAGACCCATAAGTAAAATCAACTTAGAAACCAGTAATTTAGGTAAAACGGAAGCTTAGGCACCATGGGTGAAAGGACCCAATGGTTGAAACCCACATACCTTGTCTTTGGAGAATTCTTGAAGAACATTGGAAATGGAGACTTAAAGCTTGAGTGAAATTCTTAAGATCTGGAAGGAAACTTGGCACTTGAAATTTGAGTAAAATACTTTTCTAAGTGTTTGAGAGAGTATTGGAAAATGTCTTGTATGATATAAAGGTGAAATATGGCTAAGTATAAGTATTTTTACGTATGGCAAGGCTTAGGCCCAAGACCTAAAGGCCTTGGATAGGAACAAGAAAACTAGCCAAAATAATAGCCCCTCCGCGCACCTGGCGCGTCGTTCCTGGGGCGCGCTTGCTCACTGGAATTCGCTCACTTTGGATTTTTGAATTTTAATACGGTTTCTCTAAAATTAAGGTTAGATCCATTTCCCACTCAATTTTTCCCTCGGCATAAGAATATGAAGTCTAATTTTTGATATCATGCACGGATTTTGAGATATATGGAAATTACAATTATGTGCATTTTTTAGGCACATTTTTGAGAACTTTTTTTGGGTTGTTTCACCAAGTTTGTCATGACTCAGATGTAGGTCCATAAAACAACCCCAAAAAGTGCCCAAAAATGTGTCTTCGAAGTGCCCAAATTCATAATTTTCATATATCTCAAAATTTGTGCGTGATTTTGAAAATCCGACTTTATATTCTTGATCAGGGGGAAAAGTTGAGTGGGCAATGGATCTAACCTCAATTTTAGAACAATCATATAAAAATTCAAAAATCAAAGTTGCAATTTCCAAAGTGGTTTTCGTGCCCTTGGTGCAATGCGCATTGGGTGCTCCTCTATATTATTTTTGCCCAGTTTTTGTTATTCAGTCCAAGGCTTTTGGGTCTTGGGCCTAAGTCATCCCATGCGTGAAAGTACCTATACTTATCCGTATTTCACCTTCATATCATACAAGACATTCCCCAATACTCTCCCTAATTCTTAGGCAAATATTTCACTCAAAATTCAAATGCTAAAACTCTTTTTGGATCTTAGGATTTCACTCAAGCTTCAAATCTCCATTCCAATCTTCATCAAGGAATTCTACAAAGTTAAGGTATATGGGTTTCAACTATTGGGTCCTTTTAACCATGGTGCCCGAGCTTTCATTTCACATAAATTTCACGTTTCTAAGTTGATTTACTTATGGATCTTACTTACTATCAATTTGACTATGGACTATGTTGGGGTTTCATGAAAGCGTGACTGTTTTAGCATGTTTTGAGCTATGAATCTAGTATCTATTTTGAGATTTTGATAAAGGGTTTAATGTATATTGCATGAGGGTATTACCAAGTGGTGGTGGGTTGATTTACTTCAAGTTTTCTTGCATGATTTTACTCTTGAATTGCATGATTTTACACTAGCATTACACATCCACCAAGTGTTTGATAAAATGTTCGAATTAGGGTTCTTGAGTTATTGATGATCTATTGCATGGCCTATGAGACGAGTGACTTTATGATGATGAAAGTAATATATAAATGTGATGATTTCATGGAAAGTAGCCATAGTGTTACAAGTGACCATACCATAGATGAGGGTATATATCTCATCCACCTTGTCGGGTAGTGGCAATCCCGTACTACCATAGATAAGGGGAACATACATCATCCACCTTGTTAGGTGGAGGCAATCCCGTACTACCATAGATGACGAGTAGATACCTCATCCACCTTCCAAGCAGGTGGCATGCCTTGGATTCCAAGTACTAAGTTGCTTGGTCTATGATGAAGGTCTCTTATTACACATGTAATATATTCTATATAAGCATGTTTTACTTTCAAACACTTAGATAAATATTTTACTCAAAATTTAAGTGCCAAAATCTCATTCTTGATCGTAAGGATTTCAATCAAGCTTCAAGTTCATCTCAATCTTCATCAAGGAATTCTCCAAAGTCAAGATATGTGGGTTTCAACCATTGGGACCTTTCACCCATAGTGCCCAAGCTTCATTCTTACCTGAATTACAAGTTTCTAAGATGATTTTACTTATGGGTCTTGTATTATGAATTTGACTATAACCTATGTTGGGATTTTGTAAAAGTGTGACTGTTTATGAATGTTTGAAGCTATGAATCTAAGATCTATGATGAGTTTTGATGAGGATTTCAATGTATTTTGCAAGTGGTATTCCCAAGTGTTGGTGAGTTGATTTACTTTAAGATTTCTTGCATGATTTCACTCTTTAATTGCATAGTTTTACATTAGTATAATACATCCACCAAGTGTTTGATAAAATGTCTGGTTTAGGATTCTTGAGCTATTAATGATCCATTGTATGTCCTATGATTTGCATGGCTTTATGATGATAAGATGATAGTATATATGTATTGATTTTATGAAAAGTATCTATGGTGTTGCAAGTTGACCACACCTAGTTGAGGGGGTACTAGACCTCAATCATCATGGATGGTGGGGTGAGACCACCATCAACCAATTGAGGGGTTAATACCTCAATCACCATAGATGGCGGGATGAGACCACCATCAATCAATTGAGGGGCTGACACCTCAATCACCGTGGATGGCGGGGTGAGACCACCATCAACCAATAGAGGGTTGATACCTCAATCGCCTCTCTAAGGGATGGTAGGCCTTGGAGATGATGGTTTTTTACTATATATGTAATATGTTCTATGCATGCATGTTGTACTTCAACCATTACTCATGCACGCCATATTACTATATGCTCATTTATTGCCTAATTATACACTTCGATTATGTTGCTTATCTCTTGTTGTATTGCATCCTACATACTAAGTACATTCAAATGTACTAATGCATACTCTATGCCTACATGATGTTACCATGTATAAACTGGAGCTCCTCACAATTATCCTCATCCTCTCCATGTCTAGTACAATCTCTATAAAGCAAGTTGGTGAGTCTTTAATTTCAGGGACAATGTCTTTGATCTTATGATATGTATACAGACTCTCTTTCCTTTATTGTATGTTTCGACTATGAGGATGATCCCGGTTGCTTTTCTTGTCCCCTGCTAAGTTCTATGTTTAGAGGTATTGTTGGACAAGTTATGTAATGATGCTATAAGATAACTCTCTATGACTCTTTCAATTTTTTATGATATGAAATATGTCTCTTCGTCACATATTCCCTTTTTGCCATATCTTATTTTTTTTTATTGCTCCTGTGACCAAGAATGTGTAATAATATGTTAAGAGTCTTGATTGAGGTCCCTTTGGGTTCCCTATTGGCCATGTCACGTCTAGACACTAGGCTTGGATTGTGACAAAACTTGGTATCAGAGCACTAGGTTGTTAATGGTCCTTGGCATCCAACACACTGCATCAATTAGAGTCTTATTCATGGTTGTTTTGTTCACCACAACTATGAGTAATAGGCTATGAGACGTTCTAGGAAATGTTTCCCTTCTTCTTACCCTATGTCATGCTATAGAAGTTAAGGTAAGTTCCCCCATCCCCCTCCTAAGATTATTTTTTGCTATGCTAGATCATGCCTAACACAAGAGGAAGAAGAGCCCACATACCCGAGGAATAACCGGCTCAAAGTGAGATCTAGGATGCTCTTACCTTGCTAACTCAAGTCATGACTAATCAAGTCAAAGAAGGGGCCTTAGCCCCTCATGCTCCTACTCCAGCATCTAGGGTAAGAGATTTCATAAGAATGAACCCACTGGAGACCAATTGTTCTAAGGTGAATGAGGACCCTCAAGAATTTATTGATGAGGTATACAAAGTATTAGCTATCATGGGTGTGAGGGCAGAAGAGAAGGCGGAGTTTGTGGCTTACCAACTCAAGGGGGTGGCCCAAATATGGTATACTCAATGGAAGGAGGAGAAGGGGAACAACAATGTGATTCTTTGGGAGGAGTTTAAGGTGGCTTTTCTCAACCATTTCTTTCCTCTAGAATTTAGAGAGGCCAAAATGATAAAGCTCATGAATTTGAAGAAGGATCTTTAATGTGAAGGAGTATGCTCCCAAGTTCAACCAACTCTCTAAATATGCTCCACACTTCGTTGCTGACCCAAGGTCTAGAATGAATAATTTTGTGATGGTTGTTTCTGATTTGGTGAATGAGAAGTGTCAGGCTATTATGCTTATTAGTGACATGGATTTGTCCTGCCTTATGACCTATGCCGAATAATTGGAAGGGGAGAAGTTGAGAAAGAGGAGGAGTAATGAGGCCTTGAGGACCCATTTTGATGGTAAGTTCCAAGGTCCTAAGGTGGCCAGTTTCACCAAGGCCGGGTTGCTAATGTGGTTCTTTTGGGGAGAGGGGGCCAACAAGGTGGTGCCCCAAGGCACAATCGGTTCTATGTACTCCAATGGAGGCAAGGGGTAGATGAGGTGCCCAATGTCATCATCGATATATTAAAAGTCTTTGATTTTGATGTGTGTGCATTGATAGACTCTGGTGCCACTCTTTTTTTTTTGTTACTCATTTTGGTGCCAAAACATTTCATGTTGAGTTCGAATTGTTGGCTGAGTCTTATGAGGTGTCTATTCTCATTGGTGCATCTATTGTTGCTAGAAAGGTCTATAGAAATTGTCCCATTTGCATCCTGCATAAAATATTGCCTTGTGACCTTGTTGAGTTGGATATGGTGGATTTTGATGTCATTCTTGGGATGGATTAGTTGCATGCTATTATGCCTCTATTGATTATAGAACCCATAGGGTCAAGTTCCAATTCCCAAATAAACCCCTTCTTGAGTGGGAGAGTCATGATGTGGTGGTCAAGGGTAGGTTTATCGCTTGCATTAAAGCCCAAAAGTTGATCTCTAAGGGGTATCTCTATCATCTTATATAGAGTCCAAAGTCCTTCATATAGAGTCGGTTTCGATGGTTAGTGAGTTTCTTGATGTCTTTCCAAATGACCTTCCCAATGTTCCTCCCGAAAGGGAAATAGACTTTGGTATAGACCTCCTTCTCGATACCTAACCCATTTCTATTCACCCTTATCGTATGGCCCGACAGAGTTAAAGGAGTTGAAGGAGCAATTGAGGGATTTGTTGGAGAAGGGTTTTATTAGGCCTATCCAATCACCTTGGGGTGTACCGGTGTTGTTTGTGAAGAAGAAGGATGGATTTCCTTAGAATATACATTGACTATTGGCAACTCAATAGGGTCACCATAAAAAACAAGTATCCTCTGCCAAGGATTGACAATTTCTTTTACCAACTTCAAGGGCTAGTCATTTATCTAAGATTGATCTTCGGTCCAGGTATCTTCAAATGAAGGTGAGGGAGTGTGACATTCCCAATACGACCTTATGGACTAGGTATGAGCATTATGAATTTGTGGTTATGTCTTTTAGGTTGACCAATGCATTGGCTATCTTCACGCATCTTATGAATAAGGTCTTTAAACCCTAACTTGATTTGTTTTCGTGGTCTTAATTGATGATATTTTGATCTACTCTCATAGTGAGGAGGAACATGTGGGTCATTTGAGGGTGGTCATACAAAAATTGAGGGAAGAGAAGTTGTATGCTATATATGAGAAGTATGAAAGTTGGTTGAAAGAAGTTTCCTTTTAGGTCATGTGGTGTTGGGGAATGGTATTAAGGTGAATCCTAAGAAAATGGAGGTGATTAGAAATTTGTCTAGACCTCAGACCCCGTCGAATATTAGAAGCTTCTTAGGCTTAGTGAGTTACTATCAGAGATTTGTGAATGAGTTCTCTTCCATTACCTCTCCCATAACTAAGTTGACTCAAATGAAGGGTAAGTTTGTGTGGACCAAACCTTGAAGGATAAACTTGTCTTCACTCTTATCTTGTCTCTATTGGAAGGGTTTGAAGGATTTTTTGTGTATTGTGATGCCTCCTGGATTGGTTTGGGTTGTGTTTTGATGCAAAATAGTAAGGTAATATCTCATGCCTCTAGGCAACTTAAGGTATATGAAAAGAATTATCCTACTCATGATCTTCAATTGGCTGCCGTGGTATTTTCTTTGAAAATTTGGTGTCATTATTTGTATGGAGTGCATGTTGATGTGTTTAACAATCATAAGAGTCTCCAATATGTGCTCACTAAAAAAGATCTCAACTTGTGTCAACAAAGGTGGTTAGAGCTTCTTACGGATTATGATATGAGTGTCCATTATCATTCCGATAAGGCTAATGTTATGCCAGATGCTTTGAGTAAGGTATCTATGGGTAGCCTAGCTCATGTTGATGATGGGGGAAAAGAGATGGGTAGGGAGGTTCACTGCTTGGCTAGATTTGGGGTTATGTTGGAAAAGTTTGATAATGGTGGTATTGTGGTTGTTGATGGTTCAAAAATATTCCTTGGTTGATGAAGTAAAAGAAAAGAAAGATCTTGACCCCTCCTTGTTAGAGCTGAAGGATTTGGTGAGAGATGGGAAGGTGGAGGTTTTCTCCCAAGGAGAAGATGGTGCCCTTAGAAACCAAAGTAGATTGTGTGTTCCTTGTGTTGATGATTTGAGAAAGAAGATTTTTGATGAGGCTCATAATTCATCCTATTCTATTCACCCCGGTTCGACTAAGATGTATAGAGATTTGAGGAATGTGTTTTCGTGGGGAGATATGAAGAAAGGCATTGCCAAGTTTGTATCCGCTTTTCATAGTTGCCAACAACTCAAAGACGAACACCACAGGCCAGGTGGGCAAACCCAAGATATAGAGATTCCTACTTGGAAATGGGAGGAAATTAAAATAGATTTTGTGATTGGGTTGCCTAAAACTAGAAAGGGTTTTGATTTTATTTGGGTTGTGGTTGATAGAATGACAAAGTCGACTCATTTCTTACCGGCTAAGTCTACTTTTGGGGTCAAAGATTATGCTAGGTTGTACATTCATAAGTTGGTTAGATTGCACAGGGTTCCCTTGTCTATCATATCGGATCGTGGTGCTCAATTCACTTCTCTCTTTTGGAGGTCCTTCCAAAAAGGTCTTGGTACCAATGTAAATCTTAGTACGGCTTTTCACCCTCAAATGGATGGCTAAGCCAAAAGAACTATCCAAGCTCTTGAGGATATGCTTAGAGCTTGTATTTTGGAGTTTATGGGTAGCTGGGATGATCATCTTCCATTGATTGAGTTTGCTTATGATAATAGCTATCATTCTTATATTGGTATAGTTCATCTTGAGGCCATCTATGGTAGGCATTGTAGGTCACTGGTTAGGTGGTTTGAAGTGGGAGAAATTGAATTGTTAGTCCGAATCTGGTTGAAACGACCCAAAAAAATACCTAAAAACGTGCCTCGAAAGTACCTGGAATTTTATTTTCCATATATCTAAAAATTCGTTTGTTATTTTGAAAATTCAACTTCATACGCTTGTTCAGGGGATCCAAATTAGGGGAAGAAGGGTCTAACCCAAATTTTAGAGCAACCGCAGCAAAATTTGATTTTTTCAAAATTTCAATTTCCAAAGGTGATCTGCAATGGTTCTACGACGCGCCTCTGTCGCGGCGCAGTGTAAATTCTACACTATTTTTCTTTCTTCGTCCAGATTTTTCTAAGTGTTGGGCCTAAGTTTTCCTAAACGTATTTTTTACCTATATTTAGCCTTATTTCACCCTCATATCACCCTAAACATTTTCCAATACTCACCAAGACACTTAGCCAAATATTTGCTCCTACATTCAAGTCCCAAACTCAAGACCAATCTTAAGGATTTCATCAAAGATCTCACTCAAGCTTCAAATCTCGATTTCCAATCTTCTTCAAGGGTTCTCCAAAGTCAATATATATAGTGTTGAACCATTGGGTCCTTCCATGCATGGTGCTTAAACCCTCTTTTTACTGATATACCATGATTTAAAGTTGATTTTACATGTGGGTCTTTTATATTGTGAAATTTACTGCATAGTGATTTTAGTTCATGAAAGCATGCTTGTTTCAGCATGTTTTGAGGTCAAAATCTTGGATCTAATGTTGGATTTAATGAGGAGTTTTGATGTGAATGTCTTGGGGGTGTTGTAAGGTGTTGAATGATGGTTTTACTACTGATTTTCTTGCATGATTTCATTTCCAAATTGCATGATCTTTTACCCCCATTACACACCCCCAAGATGTTTGATAAAATGTCGATTATGTTTTCTTGAGGAATTGAAGGTCTAAAGCTTGAGACATGATGTGATTGATGTTATGATGAGGAAATGAGCTTATGTACATGATACATATGTCTATATAATATGTTGCATAAACCATGCCTGATCCAGGGGGTATAGGAGCCCGGATAACCATGTAAGGGGTATATACCCCTCTACCAGGGTGTCCAGGTGTGAATGGTATCAACCACATGAGGGGTGTAGTACCTTTCCACCTGGGTGTCTAGGTGTGAATGGAATCAACCATGTGAGGGTGTAATACCTTTCCACCGGGGTGTCCAGGTGTGAATGGCATCAACCGTGTGAGGGGTGTAGTACCTTGCCACTAGGGTGTCTACGTGTGAATGGCACCTCCCAATCATAGTTGGGATTCTAACTTGGTCTCTTCTGCACATATGATATCTTATATGAGCATGGGTTACTTAAAGCATGTTCTACTTATGCATTGATCATACAAGTCATATTGTTATACGATGCCTATTGTCTGATGTATGCATTTTGAGTATGATGTCTATCTATTATTGCATTACACCCCACATACTTAGTACATTCAAATGTACTAATGCATACTCTTTTCTACATGATATCACCATGTAGGGACAGTGCTCAAGTTGATCATCCTCCTTCTCTACATGGCTAGATTGGTTCTACTCAAAGATATTTGGTGAGTCCTCTACTTTGGGGACCTTAGTCTATGTTGCTATTATCTATGTATTGAGATACTTTTTTATGTTCTATTTTGACTATGAGGGTGAACCCGATTATTTTGTCTTGGACAAGTTATGTATCTACTGTATGAGCTTTGACTCCTTGTCTCTAGGTGATATTGATTTGCAAGCTACCCTTAGCCTCTTTGCCTCCTTAGTATCATTTTATGCCTTTTACATGCTTCTGTGACTGATGATGTGTAAGATAAGCCGAGAGGCTTTTTTGGGGTTCTTTCGAGTTCCCTATTCGCCGTGTACCGTCTAGGCCCTAGGCTTGGATCGTGACCAACTTGGTATCAGAGCACTAGGTTGATAGATATTCGGAGTCCAACACAACGTGTTGAATAGAGTCCTATTCATGGTTGTGAAGTGCTCCATGACTATGGATAGGAGGTTATGAGGCATTTTAGGAAATGTTTCCCTTCTTCATGTTTTATGTCATGCTATAGAGTTGTAGTGAGTTTTTCTCCTAATGATTGTTCTTTGCTATGCTAGATCATGCCAAACGCTAGAGGAAAATGGGCCAAAACTCTCGAGGAGCAACCTACCTATGGTGAGCTCCGGGATGCTCTACTATGCTTACCCAAGTGGTGGCCAACCAAGTCCAACAAGGGGCCCAAGCCCCTCATGCTAACACCCTGAGAGCTATGATAAGAGACTTTATGAGGATGAATCCTCCGATTTTCCATGAGTCAAAGGTGGATGAAGACCCACAAGAGTTAATTGATAAGGTCTACAAAATCTTAAATATCATGGGTATTGGGCCAAATGAAAAGACGGAGTTGGCGGCATACCAACTCAAAGGGTAGCCCAAATTTGGTATGAGCAATGGAAGGGTGAGAAGGGGGTTGGTAATGTGGTGCTTTTGGAGGAGTTAAAATTGGCCTTCCTAAATTGGTTTCTGCCTCTTGAACTTAGAGAGGCAAAGCTGGTAGAGTTTATAAACTTGAAACAAGGTGCTATGGGTGTGAGGGAGTATTCCCTCAATTTTAATCAACTTTAAAAGTATGCCCCTCACTTGGTGGCCGATCCGAGGTCGAGGATGAACAACTTTGTTATTGGGGTTACCGACTTGGTAAGT
The DNA here is from genome assembly GCA_011800125.2 of Solanum clarkiae. Taxonomy (NCBI): domain Eukaryota; kingdom Viridiplantae; phylum Streptophyta; class Magnoliopsida; order Solanales; family Solanaceae; genus Solanum; species Solanum clarkiae. Next base: position 6,638 of record JAABOM020067173.1, on the reverse strand, counting down.
GAAGAATGCGATCCGCCTTTCTAATTTGTAATATTCACTTGTCTAGGTTGATGACTTATGCCAAGCAAATAGAGGAAGAAAAATTGAGAAAAAGGAAGTGTCATGAGGCCAAGAGGCCCCATTTTGAAAGTAGGTTTCAAAATGGTGCTAGACATCATCAAGGCCAAAGGCCTCCTTATTCTACTAATAAGAAGTTTGCCATTAACTTCCTTAGGCCTCAAGGTGTGGGTGGAATGGCTCCTAATGATGTGTGTCCTAATTGTGGAAAGAATCATGAGGGACCATCTTTGAAGGGTTCCAATGCATGTTTTGAATGTTGGGAGCTTGGTCACAAGAGGGTGGATTGTCCAAAAATCGTGGTAAGGTCTGGGGTGCAAATACAGTTCCATTGGGTAGAGGTAGTCCTCAGGAAGGTGCTAAAGGCACAATCGATTTTGTGCTCTACATGGGAGACATGGGGTTGGTGAGGTCCCCAACGTTGTTACTGGTATGTTGAAAATCTTTAACTTTGATTTGTATGCTTTGATTGATCTGGGTGCCACTTTTTCCTTTGTTACTCCTCTTGTTGCTAAAAAGTTCTATGTTATTCCCGAGTTGTTCCCTGAGTCATATGAAGTGTCCACTCCTATTAGTGCCTCTATTATTGCTAGAAACGTTTATAGGAGTTGTCCTATTTGCATTTTGAATAAGTCATTGCCTTGTAATCTTGTTGAATTAGACATGGTAGACTTTGATGTCATTCTTGGGATGGATTGGCTGCGTGCATACTATGCTTCCATTGATTGTAGAACCTGTAGGGTCAAGTTTCAATTTCCAAATGAACCCGTACTTGAGTAGGAAAGTCAAGATATGGTGGTCAAGGTAGATTAATTTCATGCATTAACGCCCAAAAGTTGTGTTGGTATCATTTTGTGAGGGTTAAAGATGTGGTGTCCAAGGTCCCTTCCATTCAGTCGGTCCCCATTGTAAATAAATTTCTTGAAGACTTCCCGAATGACCTTCCCGGAGTCCCTCCCGAAAGGGAGATATACTTTGGCATAGACCTTCTTCCTGATACTCAACATATCTCCGTTCTCCCTTACGATATGGTCTCGGCGAAGTTGAAGGAGTTAAAGGAATAATTGAAAGATTTGTTGGAAAGGGGATTTATTAGACCTAGTCAATTACCTGGGGGTGCTCCAGTGTTGTTTGTAAAAAAGAAGGATGGGTCACTTAAAATGTGCATTGATTACCAGTAACTCAATAGGGTCACTATAAAGAATAGGTATCCTCTTCCGAGAATAGATAACTTATTTGACCAATTGCAAGGGGCTAGCTTTTTCTCTAAGATTGGTCTTTGGTCCGAGTACCATCAAGTGAGGGTGAGGAAGTGTGATATTCCCGAGACAGCCTTCTGAACTAGATATGGGCACTATGAATTTGTGGTAATGTCCTTTGGGTTGACTAGTGCACCATCCATCTTCATTGACCTAATGAATAGGGTCTTCAAACCCTACCTTGATTCCTTTTTTGTGGTTTTTATTGATGATGTTTTGATATATTCATATAGTAGGGAGGAGCATATGGGCCATTTGAGGATTGTGTTACAAAGATTGAGGAAGAAGAGATTGTATGCTAAATATGACAAGTGTGAGTGTGGTTGAACGGGGTTGCATTCTTGGGTCATATGGTGTCAGGGGATAGTAATAAGGTGGATCCTAAGAAGACCAATGCGATTAGAAATTGGCCTAGACCATTGACCCCATTGGATATTAGGAGTTTCTTGGGCCTTACGGGTTACTATAGAAGGTTTGTGGATGGGTTCTCCACCATTGCTTCCCTTATGAAAAAATTGACTCAAAAGAAGGTTAAGTTTGCATGGACCGATGAATGTGAGAAAAGATTCCAAACATTAAAAGATAGACTTGTGTCTACTTCTATATTGTCGCTACTGGATGGGCTTGAAGGTTTTGTTGTGTATTTTGATGCATCTAGAGTTGGTTTGGGTTTTGTGCTAATGCAAAATGGTAAGGTCATAGCCTATGGTTCTAGGCAACTAAAAGTGCATGAAAGGAACTACCCTACCCATGATCTTGAATTAGTCACCGTGGTGTTTGAATTAAAGATTTGGCGTCATTATTTGTATGGGGTATATGTTGATGTCTTCACCGATCGTATGAGCCTTCAATATGTCTTCACTCAAAAAGATCTCAACTTGAGACAAAGAATGTGGCTAGAACTTCTTAAGGACTATGACATGAGTGTGCATTACCATCCGGGTAAGGCAAATATTATGGCGGGTGCTTTGAGTCTAGTGTCTATGGGTAGCCTAGCTCATGTGGATGGGGGTGACAGGGAAATGGCTAGGGAGGTGCATAGATTGGGTAATGGTGGTGTTGTTGTTGAAGGTTCTAAATCTTCTTTGGTTGATGAGTTAATAGCAAAACAAGATCTAGACTCCTTGCTTGAATTGAAGGCCTTGGTGAAAGAGGGAAAAATAGAGGTTTTCTCTCAAGGGGGAGATGGGGCCCTTAGATATCAAATAATTCTTCTTACTCTATTCACCCCGATTTCACCAAAATATATAGAGAGTTGAGGGAGATGTATTGGTGGGGAGGCATGAAGAGGGATGTTGCTAAATTTGTTTCTGGTTGCCATAGTTGTTAGCAAGTCAAAGCCGACATCAAAGGCCGAGTGGCCTAACCCAAGACATAGAGATTCTTACTTGGAAGTGAGAGGTAATTAATATGGATTTTGTGGTTGGGATGCCCAATACTAGGAAAGATTTTGATTCTATATGGGTGGTGGTTGATAGGATGACGAAATCGGCTCACTTTCTACCGATTAAGACTACATATGAGCGAAAGAGTATGCAAGGTAGTATATCCGTGAGTTAGTGAGGTTACATAGGGTTCCTTTATCCATCATATCAGATCGGGGTGCACAATTCACTTCACATTTTTAGAGGTCTTTTCAAAGGGGTCTTGGTACCAAAGTTGAGGATATGCTTAGGGTTTGTGTCTTGGAGCTAAAAGGTAGTTGGGATGACCATCTTCCATTGATAGAGTTTGCCTACAACAATAGCCATCACTCTAGCATCGGTATGGCTCCTTTTGAGGCTCTTTATGATAGACATTGTAGATCACTGGTTGGTTGGTTTGAGGTTGGAGATGTGGCTTTGTTGGGATCGGATCTGGTTATGGAGGATCTTTAGAAGGTTAAGGTGACTAGGGAAAGATTGAGAACAGCACAAAGTCATCAAAAATCCTATGACGATGTAAGAAGAAGAGACCTAGAATTCCAAATGGGTGATTGGGTGTACTTGAAGGTTTCTCCAATGAAAGGCGTGATCTGTTTTGGCTAAAAGGGGAAATTGAGTCCAAGTTATGTTGGCCCTTATGATGTGATAAAGAGGGTTGGCAAGGTAGCTTATGAGTTGAAGTTGCCTATTGAAATGAATTTGATTCATCCGGTGTTTCATGTCTCTATGTTGAGGAAATGTATTGGTGATCCTAATGCTATTGTGCCTCTTGATATTGTGGGTGTTGTTGAGGATAACTTGACTCATGAGGAGGTTCAGGTTCAGATCTTGGATAGGCAAGTAAAGAGATTGAGGAATAAGGAGGTGGCATGCATTAAGGTCCTTTGAAGGAACCAACAAGTCAAGAGTGCTACTTGGGAGTCCGAAGCGGATAAGCCAAAGTAGGTCTAAGGTACTAATTCTAACTCCCCTATGTGATATCAAGTCTTATATGACAGCCCCTATATCATTCATGTGGATTCATGTTTAAGTTGGATAATTATGATGATTTTACATCTATGTTGAGATTTTTAAAGTGATTTTTAATGTAATGTTGCATCCATGTTGGGGGATGATTTGTTCATGATTATTGTTGTCTCGTACGTCTCCTCTACAGTCGGGCATGAAAGTTCCCAAAGAGGAGATATTGAAACGACCCCAAAAAGTGCCCAAAAACATGCCTCGGAAGTGCCCAGAATCTTGTTTTTCTTATATCTAAAAATCCATACGTTATTTTGAAAATTCGACTTCATATTCTTGTTTAGGGGGTCCAAATTAGGAGGAGAAGGGTCTAAACCCGATTTTAGAGCAATCATAGAAAAAATTTAATTTTTCCAAAATTTGCCAGAGGCGATCCGCGACGACTCCGCGATGCGCCTCTGTCGTGGAGCAGTGTAAATTCTGCACTGTTTTTCTTAGTTCATCTAGATTTTTCTAAGTGTTGGGCCTAAGTTTTTCCAAACGTGTTTTTTACCTATAATTAGCCTTATTTCACCCTAATATCACCCTAAATATTCTCCAATACTCACCAAGACACTTAGCCAAATATTTGCTCCTAAATTCAAGTCCCAAACTCAAGACCAATCTTAAGGATTCCATTAAGGATCTCACTCAAGCTTCGAGTCTCCATTTCCAATCTTCTTCAAGGGTTCTTCAAAGTCAAGGTATATGGTGTTGAACAATTAGGTCCTTCCACCCATGGTACCAGAACCCTCTTTTTACTAATATATCATGATTTAAAGTTGATTTTACATATGGGTCTTGTATATTGAGAAATTTACTGTACAGTGATTTTAGTTCATGAAAGTATGGTTGTTTTAGAATATTTTCATCTCTAAATCTTGGATCTAATGTTATATTTGATGAGGGATTTTGATTCGAATGTCTTAGGGGTGTTGCAAGGTGTTGATTGATGGTTTTACTATAGATTTTATTGCATGATTTCATCTCCAAATTGCATGGTCTTTTACCCCCATTACACACCCCCAAGGTGTTTGATAAAATGTCTGGTCATGTTTTCTTGAGGAATTGAAGGTCCAAAGCATGAGACATGATATGATTGATGTTATGATGATGAAATGAGCTTATGTACATGATATATATGTTCTATATAATGTCTTGCATTATACCATAGCCGATCCGAGAGTATAAGAGCTCAGATAACCATGTGAGAGGTATGTACCTTGCCACCAGGGTATCCAGGTGTGAATGGCATCAACCATGCGAGGGGTGTAGTACCTTGCCACTAGGGTGTCCAGCTGTGAATGGCATCAACCATATGAGAGGTGTAGTACCTTGGGTGTCCAGGTATGAATAGCATCAACCATGTAAGGGGTGTAGTACCTTGCCACCAGGGTGTCCAGGTGTGAATAGCACCTCCCAATCATAGTTGGGATTCTAAGTTGGTCTCTTCTACACATATGATATCTTCTTATGAGCATGGGTTACTTAAAGAATGTTTTACTTATGCATTGATTATACATGTCATGTTGTTATACTATGCCTATTGTCTAATGTATGCATTTGAGTATGATTTCTATCTATTATTGCATTACACCCCACATACTTAGTATATTCAAATGTGCTAATGCATACTCTTTCCTACATGATATCACTGTGTAGGTACCGGTGCACAAGTTGATTGTCCTCCTCCTCCACGTGGGTAGATTAGTTCTACTCAAAGCTAGTTTGTGAGTCCTCCACTTCGGGGACCTTAGTCTATGTTGCTATTATCTATGTATTGAGATACTTTCTTATGTTTTATTTTTCTATGAGGGTGAGCCCGATTACTTTGTCTTGGGCCCCTCTCTATCTATGTATTTAGACGTGTTTGTTGGAAAAGTTATTTATCTATGGTATGATCTTTGACTCCTTGTCTCTGGATGATGTTTATTTGCAAGCTACCTTAAGCCCTTTTTCCCCTTAGTATCATTTTATGTCTTTTACAAGCTTTCGTGAATGATTATATGTAATGATAAGTTGAGAGGCTTGTTTAGGATTCCTTCGGGTTCCCCATTCGCCATGTCGTGTCTAGACCCTAGGCTTGGGTCGTTACACTGGTCATGGAGGCTATGGAGAAGGTAAGGTTGATTAGGAAAAGGTTGAAAATAGACCAAATTCATCAAACGTCCTATGCCGATGTGAGGAGAAGGGAGCTTGAATTTGAAGTTGTTGATTGGGTCTATTTGAAGGTATCACACATGAATGGTGTGGTTCATTTTGGTAAAAGGGTAAATTGAGTCCAAGATATGTGGGTCCTTATAGAGTGTTGAGGAGGATTGGTAAGGTATCATATGAGTTGGAGTTGCCTAGTGAAATGGACTTAGTTCACCCGTCTTTCATGTATCCTTGTTGAGGAAATGTGTAGGTGACCCGAATGCTATTGTCCTAATGGGTGTTGTGGTGTTGTTGAAGACAACTTGACTTATGAAGAAGTTTCTGGAGAGATATTGGATAGACAAGTGAAGAGGTTTAGGAACAAGGATGTGGCTTATATTAAGGTCTGTTGGAGGAATCAACAAGTCAAAAGTGCTAGATGGGAGGTCGAAGCGGATATACAAAAGCAATATCCCTATCTCTTCCATTCTACTCAAGTATAAGGTACTAATTCTAAGTCTTCTATGTGATTTCATGTCTCTTGTATCATTCCTTTATGTCATTGTATGCATTCATGTTTATGTTGACAATTCTATGGTAATTTTACCACTTATGTCGAGATTTTGAAAGTGGGGTTTAAGTGTATTGATGCATCCTTTTTGGAGCTGATTTCTTCATGATTTCTCTTCATATATATGTTTCTTTGACATTTGGGAATGAATCTTCCCAAGGGGGAGATATTGAAACGACCCCAAAAAAGTGC